>VDFB02324477.1:0-88946 GCA_007258455.2 Sequoia sempervirens | reverse complement strand
ATCAGATCTGTATAGAATCCTCAGAATCAAAAACATTGTTTTTCAGGACTCAGAGGCACTCCAGTTTTTCATTACCTCTTTGTCTTCCTTTGGTTTCTTTAGAAAGCACTTGGCATTGAGTAAAAATGAATCTGAGAGAGAAGTGCTATGAAGAATCATACATCTCATGATACTATGATCCCACAATACATCCTTGGTCATCTTATCAATCCTTGAATGTTCATTAAGCATTATTTGATAAAGATTCTTACTAATATGATCAAGACTTTTGTAAAAATTCTTTAGGTATGGTTAATATCTATGAATCCCTACAATCTTAACTTCACAAGCGGCTGCTGCCCATTAATAGACAATGGATTATTTATCACTATTAGGAGAGTGCAGCATGCAATCTTTTGAAGAGGTATATTAGGGCATGGCATAAGTTTACACATCAATAAGTAAATATGTATAGATATAAATATAGGCATACATACATGTAAATAAATCCATGGAGGTGGACATATCTGAAAGTGTGTTTAAATTGGTTACAGGCTGTCTTTGATGTATGCACAGAAATGCAAGATATCCATGCATATATACCATGCAATGCAATCCTCCTCAAACACTAAGAAGACAAACATTTTAACAAAAGTAATTCAACTAATCCCTCATGGACAGCAATGATGTATGACCATTGCCAAACTTATTATGCCAATTCTCGAGACACATGACACATCATATGATATTAAATATCAGCATCCTATTAGAAATTATGCTTACTAATTTTTAGATCCAACCAACTTACTCATATTCATCCTACCCAAGTATAATTTAATGGTTGAAAATCCAATGCTGCACCTTCAGAAAATCAAATTTGTCCACAATTGAAACTGGATACCTGCAAAACAGTTGATCCAACACTTCAACTATGGCTACATTGTAAACCATTAAGTGATAATCCCAATTACCTCACAAACCAACAAGCTACATCAACATGGTAACAATACTATAGTCAAAACCCCAATTGGCTCAGGAGGACACTGACAAAGAGGTTACACTTTCCTATGTTCAATACATTTTAAGGCTTGTGCATACAATCTTTCCATAAATAAAACTATTTTTTAATTAGTTATAGCAGATTTATAGTACAAAATCAGCAGGAAATAGGATGACTATAATGAGAGAGAGATACCCTGCTTACAATGCAGAAATACAGGTGAAAAGTATGGCTGAAACATACCTAAATAAATGTATCCAATCTAATTTGCATCTGCCCCTACTGCACAGTTCTATGGAGAGAGGCCAGCAATTATCAAAGTGGAAATTGCACTTTTAATGATTGTTTTTGCATGTACATTCAATGTTTAGTTTTTAGCTAGCTTTACCAGGTCTAATTTTGGAAGCAATAATTGATCTTTTGATTGAAGTTTTTTACAAGAAGAAACAATATCGAAGCTTTTATGGATAGCAGCTTGGATAGCTTCTAGCTTGGATAACAATAACTAACGTCATTCCTCATCTTTGAAAAGTTCTCTCTCTCTCAATTTTCATTGCTTCTATGTCTCTCGATTCGCCCACACTCCTCCTACAAGGAATCATGCCAAAAGTTGATTTTGTGGTACGCATTGTTGACTCTGTGGCCCAATAGTTAAAACGTTCATGCTGGCTTCTGCATCAGTCACTTCTTTGTTTGCAAGTTAATCTATGGCCCTGGTCAATCTTGTTGGACCACTTATCCCTTTTTAGCTTGCTTGATCCTTAGGGCCCATTTAGGGTTTTATTTCTCGTTTTCTATCTTTAGCTCAATACCTTTCCTTAATAGTGAATTGATACTAATTTCATGAGTTTGAATATGCTATTGGCTATTTTTTGGTGCCAACTATTTGTATCAAACGTATCAAACATCTCCAAGAATGCTGCTTTTAATTCTTCCCAATTAAGAATCTCCAGCCTCTGGACTTCTTGAAACATCTTCTTCCACAAGATTAACGAAATACACTTTGATCCGATTGAACCAAACAGATAAATTATTAAATCCACATCAGTATCACCATCAGACTTAGGCCTGCCTGCTTTTGTCTTGATATTTTAAATTTTGCTTGGTACTACAATAAAAACTCAACAAAAAATATTCGCCTTAAACCTCGTGCTAGAATCAGTAAGCAGTCTACTGAGCTTTAATTGATCATGGTCGTAAGCTAATTGGCATCCCTGCATTTACCTTTTAAGTTCATTCATATCAAAATCCCTAAAGCATCAACACTCTTTTCCCATTACATCAAAACCCATATGCTTATCTCTATTGCCAAACTAAATGTTGCATATCTTGAGACAATGATCTTTAAGATGCTTTCACAATGGGGCCATCAGATTTTTTTATCATTCTTCAAAGATTTTCTTCAGGCCTATTTCTAATGAGACACTGCATTTAAAAGCTAATGACTCCATCCAAATCTTTGCAGGTCATTTTGAATATTTTGATTTTCAGGCCTACAATAGATGTCATCTAAAGTAATTGAATTACTAATTTTCTGACAATGAAATATCAGAAAAAAATCAGATACGATAAAATTGTAAGGAAAAAGAAAGGTGTTCTGACTTTCTTGTATGTATATATGTTACAGGAAATCTGTTGATCTCATACAAACACATGCTTGGAAACATAATTCATTAACTTTGGGTATACTGATTTATCTTTCCAATAGCATCCAGCCTTGGTTTTTTTATTTTCCTGACTCTTTAGAGAGGCTTTTATGAAAATGTCCTCTTCTCAATACACATGCTCTAGCCTTCAGTGGTTAGAATTTTGGGTCAAATCCTTAACATCTGCTTTTCTTACATATTTAATCTTTTACCTATAGGTGGATAAGATTTTTCAATTTAAACCATAGAATTCTTGCATTATTTACCTATTATTGCAGCTTGGAAGTATCTATGTGTTCCTGATAGTGTTCAACATAGTAGACAACTAGCAACATGAAAAAAAAAGCGTCTAAGTAAATATTTGAATTCCCAGCAAGAAATGTATTTTCAATCAATTATAAATTGCAATTATTGGAAATTGGTCTCCAAACATCCTCCTTCCCAATTCAAACAACTTAATTGAATAGCTTGAACTAGAAAAATTATTACATATTTATCATGAAGTCAAGAGCATCTTCAGAAGTCCCATATTCATTCTGCAAATAAACTCTCCAGCCCCTGCACCATTAATAATGCATGAGATTAAACAGTTTGATTTTCTTCAATTCAGTGTATGAAATAACTAACATCAGACAACGATATTCTAATCACATTATATCACTGTTTATCAGTGTTGGGTTGCATGTACCCAGCTTTGGGCCACGCCAGATACACAACTGCACCAGGTACACAGTTGTGGGTGTGAAATGCACACTAGGTGCACCATGCACATTTGCCTCGATTTCTTACACACCCAATAGAAAATCAAGAAAGGAAAAACTGAAACAATGAAACAAAAAAGTTCAAAGAAAAAAAAAAGAACTTTGCTAAAAACCGTAATGCATATTACCATTCGCATTTCATTGTAGTTGACTGATACATTTATAGCACAATTTCAACTGCATTACTAAGATTTGCATGTAATAGCAAAGAATTATCTTCTAAAGATTTTGATCTATATGTGATAACAAAGAATTTCTAAACATATTAGATATTATTTTGTGATTGTATCATGACATATATTGATGGATTGATTTACATCATACAATATACATTATATAAATCAATACTAATGTGATATAGAGCATATTAATTACTGATTGTATGATATATTATATAACTTGATGCTAAGAAATATAATTTCTGTCAATATAACTGATTTAATAAGTTTCACAATAATATTTTCTTCCAAGTTTCACTTTTCATGTTTGATTTTCAGTGTTATAGCGTATCAATACTTTTAGCCGTGCACACCCTGCATATCCCCACACCATCACATACACGAGCCCAGGATGCACTGAGTGCTGTGTGTCTGCACCTTGCATACCCTGCACCCATATAACCTTGTGCTTGGGTTCAAAACCAGGGCAAATCCAGGTCACAATTTTTCTATAACATATTTTTCAATTAAAAAGAGTTTATTTTAAAAAGCAAAAACTAAAACCTAATGAAAAAGACATTATATAAACAATTATCGAAGTGTGCAGTTAATTTTATTATTCCATGCATATTCTGGTTAAACTTAAAAACTTAAATGTGTTTGTTTACAAAGATTGTTTATATATTTTATATGTCCTAGATTTTTTGTACGGCCATGTCTAGAGCAAACCAAACTTGGGTAAAAACCAATCAGTGAACCACCACACCTGAGCCCAGCACTCATACCTGGACCCAGTCCCAAACCAAAACCGACAACTTCAAAAAAACCAGAAAAAATATAAATATAATTTATTTTCTTTATATTCTCATTTCATCTTAGATAGATGCACCACAGTTTTTGAGGAGACAAAACAAAGTGCCTGGTGTAATGTCCCCTTCTCAGCAGTGATCAGTTTTGTTGACCATTGGCCTATTCCGGAGATCTGTAGGCTAGTTGGACACTGAAATTAGGGTTTCCACTTCGGAGGTGTTTTTGAGGTCTTGCATGTTGGAGTTTCTGACACATGTCTAGTGGAGCTTTCTGGGTTTTTGGAGAGCTTCGCAATGAGGTAACATGCATGATAGGATATTGACTTGCATTCTCGGCTGCTTTTTGGAGGCTTGCATGTTAAAGTTTTCCAGTTTGGATTCTGGATTCCTTCTGGGTTTTCAGAGAGCTTCGCGATGGTGTGACATGCAACTGAATCAGAGAACTTTCCGGAACTTACATTTTTTAGTAAGTTGCGACGACCGCTCAAAATGTGGAGAAAATGAGTTTGGAACAACTTACTATTTTTAGCAGTATGCTATTTTTAGTAAGTTCTATTTTTGACAGTGCTATTTTTAGTAGCAGTTCAACAGTTCAAAGTAGTGGTTATTTTTGGCAGGTTCGTTTGGGCAGTTGGTCTTTCCAACATTCTCGAAGCTATTTTTGGCAAGTTTGATATTTGATGAAAAAATAATGTTTCAAATCAAAAATATTTGGCTAAGGCATGGAGGATGATTTGGAGAGATAAGTGATTTTTATAATGTTTATTAATTAAACATTTTGGAGGCTTTATTTGGCAAGTGATAATGTTTTAAGTGAAATATTAACTTAGGCAAAATGGATGCCTAGTTTGAAGGAATATTTGCAAATTATAAAATATTTCGCTTAATCATATTTGGACGTCTATTTGAGGAGATATGTTATTTTATAAAGTATTGCACTTTAATACTTTTGGGATGCCAAATTATACTTTATCAGCATTTTTGATAAAGTATATTTCATTATTTGGAGAAGAGGCTAAATGAAATTCAAATTGCAAATTATTGAAGATGAATGTGAATTTGAGATAGGTGCCCTAATTGGAGGGAAAAGAAGATTTGAATTTGGGAGAGAAAAAGTTATAAATAAGAGTGTTGGGCTCTTCATGGATATCTATTGTTGTTTATCATATTGTTATGCTACTGAAATGCTTTCAGAGCTTACTTCGTGGAATGCATGCCTCCTAGTTCCTTCTCTTGGTTTCGTGCTTGAAAGATAGCACCTAGCTAAGTTTTCAGAGACTGCTTCTCATCCAAACTAGCAGACAGAGCATCAAAGTTGGTGATTTTAGAGATTTGTCAGTTTTGCATTTGCTGGTTAGGGTTTTGCTGAAATAGAAATCTGCTCATAAGTCCATGCACGATTTTTTGGTAGTTCTGGGTATTGGCCCTATGCTTAGTCTACCTTGGGCGCCCCTCCTTGCAAGTTTTCAGATTTTTTGGAGGTGTCTCGAATTTTATCTTGCTAGTAGAACATTTCTGGAGGTTGTACCTTCTTTGAGGTTGCATTGGAAAGCGTGCATAAATAAATCACTACTATTTGGAGGAGTTTCTTGGCTTGGTCTTGGTCGCTCAACTCCTAGCTCTCATTTGCATTTAGTTCCACATCATTCGGAGGTGTTTTGACGAAGTTGTGAGCATTTTGGTGATTCTAGGGCTTGCTGGTATGAATTTTCTGATTGCTGCAATTTTATATCAGACCTGATATTTTAGTCCCTTTTGCTATATTTCATATGTTGGATAGCTTGTGCTTGTTTGGAGTTCATTTCCTAACATTTTGGAGATCATTGGTTATCTATATCTCATTGTATTTGCAAATTGTTCATCATATTGTAACGCTGAATCAGTAGTACTGATCAGCTCTTTTACTTTCTGCACTTTACATTTTGTATCCCCACTTTAGTGGAAGAGGATGGCTTTGCCGCCTAGTCTACTTTCAATTTAATCACTTTCATTCCCACGGTTGTGGATGCGACTGGCCCTTGCTCAGTCTACATTGTATTTGCTTTCTGTTTCAACGCCATATGATAGCACCTTTCCCACTTTGGGTTAGGAATGCACATGCTTGGCGTTGAGATTATTTTACTTGCATAGCATCATTGTTAATAGAATCTCCGCCATATGGTAGCGCCTTTCCCACCTAGGGTTAGGAGTGCACATGCTTGGCATTGAGTTTACTTTCCACTACTGCATTCTTTACTAGTCATACTCCACCATATGGTAGCTTCTTACCCAGCTTGGGTCGGAAAGCAAATTCTTGGCGTTGAGGCTCTTTCCTTCAGTTGCTGGTTTGATTTGAGCTAACCCTAACGGGTACTTTAGTGCTGTTGTGATCATTTCAAAGTTTGAAAAAAATTGGGTCGGCTCATTACACCTGGCCCTGTCTATGCATAGAAAATGTTACTGTTTGGATCTTTGAGTTGACCATAGCACAGCTCTTTTTGGACTCAAACTTTAAATACTTTGTTTAATTGTTAGGTACATTCTTACTTGCCAAACACAAGTTGTAAAGGAATAAAATGCAATGAATATAAATTTGAAACATGTTAGCAGCCCCTACAAGCACAAAGAAAAGCTCCTCTATTACCAATCTGATCCGCAAACTCTATGGATATTCCACAGGTAGTTCCACCATCACAAAACCTTTAAACACTCGCTAATTCTATGCTAAGATAGAGCAACATGAAGAACTGAAATCAATATAGACGGAATATTCTCTTTATCCAAACCAAATGTGCTTTAGTTGTTAAAACTTGTAACATCATAATTCATAACATATGTCATAAACAAATAGTTTGGAAAACAACAAATACAACACAAGAAAACTCTAGAAATTTACCCTAGAGAAACCCAATGTGGAAAAAATTCTAGCAAAAAGAATCATCGATGAAAATTAGTTTTGCACAAGCTTGCCCCCTTCAAGGGCCTATTAATAACATCCCCCTTCTAGCATTATTACATGCAATGACACGATCCTCAAGAAACATGCCACCAGACCTCTACCTCTAATTGCCAATAACCCTAAAATCAGCATGACCAATATGTGGCTCTATCAAGAGGATTCTATCTTTAGCAATCTTTCTTTGACTTCCCTCAAGGAGTAATAACTATAAAAGGAAGAACCAACTAGTACATACTCCAACGGGTGTATTTATACTAGAAGATAAGTACACTAGTCAACCAAGAAGGAAAGTAACACTTTCCACATGTCAAATAAGGAATTTCAAGTCCCCAAACAACCTTTCAGTTCCACCATTTTGTCATATATAGGGCATGTTCAGCCATAGTTGAGCTTGTCATCTGTGAACAGTCTCACCATGATGAATTTGACTACAGTTGAGCCCATTAAGTGCAGAAATTCCTCCCTGTTTCTTCTGTTTCCACCTGACTATGTCATATTTTTTGTCTCATGGCAACTGGGATCTCGTCTACCTTGTTTAAGAGCAAATAACTGATTTTTTTTGTATCAATAGTTGGGTTTTGAAACATGATCTGCAGTGTGTGTAAGTGTAGCATGTATGAGCAAAAAGTATAGAATTGCAAAATGAAATTTATGATTCGATGGCAGCCAAAAGGGTTGTAGAAAGCATTAAGTCTTACATTTGTATGATGTTTCAATAGCATAGAACTTGACAACATACAAAAGAAAGTAAATCCATCTTAATGAATCATGCTAAGTTACTGGTTCGGGTTCGGGTTTGAGGGTTCGGTTCGCAGGTTGAGTCCATTTATTTTGGGGGGTTGGGTTTGTTTTGGGTTCGTTGATACAAAAATCAGAAATATATACATATTTGCAGCAGTAATTAAGTTCAAAATACACCAACATATTAATAGTCAAATATTAGTCAAACTCGAATGTCATAATATAGATAGAAGTTAAAAAATAATAATGTCAAGTGTCAACAATCAGCCATCATTGATCAAATATCATATGGGTCATCAAAAAAATCATCATCACCATCCATATTAGATGATGTATGTAGTGGTAAATCAGAAGAACCACAAATAGTGCCACTAGCACTGGCACTAGCACTCTCATGCTCACTAGTTGACTCATAGTCACTGTCAACATCAAGTGCAGCAAAGTGGGCAGTGGAAGCATCCAAGTCAATATGATCTGGCTTGATATCCCACTTCCTTGTGTCCTCTTCTTTGTAGCCACTTTGTTTGTGTGTAAGGAGCCGCAAGTTTGAATGCACATAAACCAAGTCCTCTACCTTTTTTTATTGTAGTCTATTGCGCTTTATTGAGTGGATGAAGGAGTATGTGCTCCAATTCTTCTCAAATGAAGATGAACTAGCAACCTATTAAGACAAAATTAGAAAGCTAAGAGTTACAAAATTTAAAAATTTAACTATAAATAAAACTTAAGAGATAAAAGATTTCTTTTATAAAACTTACTTGCAATAAAATTTTGATCGCAAGAGGTTGTAGGCTATGTCACAGAATTCGCCGAATTTTTGCCTTGAAATTCGGAATTCGGCGAATTTTTAAAAAACCAATGAAATTCGTCAAAATTCGTTGAAATTCGTTAAAATTCGTAAAGCGTTGAATTTATTAAAAAAAAAATCTTAAAAGCTATTTTCGTTTAGGGTTTCAGTTGAATATTTTTATAAATACGTAACTAGGCATATCGTCCATTTCCGGCGAAGTTTCTCAGTCTAAAAAACGCGAACAGGAAGGTTTTCACACGAGTTTCGAAGCTCTCCAAGGTCGACTGAAAGGCGTTTTTTTGCAAATCGTTTCTCTCAAATCGCGTCCTCCAGTTTGAAGCTCGTTTCTTCTATTTCTCTCAATGTCCTCCAGTTTGAAGCCGCCGCCTCCAGTTTCGGGTTTCAAATCTTTTGAAGTCTTCTTTGCAACTGCAATTTGCAAGTCGAAGGTAGGCGATTTTTATTTTTTTGTTTCAGATCTCCATGATTTATTTTTTGACGAAAAATTTAGGGTTTTTCTTAGATTTTCATAATTTTATTTAATATTGTATTATTTATTTATGTTTGCTTTCTTAATTTTTATTTTATTAAAATTAGATTTAATATTAGGGTTTGATTATTTTATTAATATTAATTATTAGATATTCATATAATATTTATATAGTTTTTATTATTTTATTAATATTAGATTTAATTCTGTGTTTATTCAGTTAGATTTAAATTAATTTTTTTAATATTTTTAATATTTTATATATATTAACTTATTAAGTATTTAATATTTAATAAAATGTGGAATATTAAATATTTTATTATTTTATTTGTATTAAATTTATATTTAATATATGGAAATTTAACATTATCTCAATTTTAGTATTCAGTTTTTAAAAATTACAATAAAAAGTTAATATATATTTATTTTATGTTGTTAGTTTTAATAATTAAAATTAAAATAAAAAATTACTATATTCTTTACAAAATTACAAGTGTACATGACAATTTTTTTTCATTATTTGTCTGCTCACCTACATGCTGCAGCTGTATGCAGTCATAGAATTTTATGTACGCAGTCATAGTTGTATGATGAATATTGTCTGGCATTTGCATTTATACGATTACATCATTTTCATTTGTATTATAAAACTAAAATTCATATTTTGTCTTTTAAACATACAGATTGTTACTTTATGGCTCCCAAGAAATCAACTGCCGAGGCATGGAAATATGTCACTCGCAATGGTACAAGTCTCACATGCAACAAGTGTTACAAACCTTTTACTGGAGGTTTGACAAGGGCAATGGACCATTTACTTGGTATTTCAGGGGGTGCAGGAGGAGGTGTTGAAGCATGTCCAAACGTTACCCCAGAAATGAGAGCTGCTTTAGAGAAAGAACAGTCCTCTTCAATTGTAGGAAAGATGAAGAATGCACAAAAAAAGCAGAGAATAGAAGAGGAAATGGCTCAGTCTAGACACACAGCATCTATCATGTCTTCCTCTTCCACCTTACCTAGGCATGTGGGTAAATCAAAAGAGAGTGGAACCTTGAACAGTTTTTGGAAACCAGTAGAGAAACAACAGGTGGATGATGCCTTAGCTGATTTGTTTTACTCGAGTGCAATTCCATTCAATGTTGCAAGGAATCCGCATTTTCGTAATGCAATTCAGAAAGTTGCAGAGTTTGGCAAAGGGTACACACCCCCAACTTCAGAGGCTTTTAGGACAACTCTTTTGCAGAGGTCAAAAGATAGAGTGACTGAGAAATTAGTTGATGTCAAAGCCTCTTGGAATGAAACAGGTTGCACTATATTGAGTGATGGATGGTCAGATATATGTCAAAGGCCATTGATTAATGTTTTGGTGTCTTCTCCTGATGGTGTTGTGTTTTTGAAAGTGATTGACACCATGAACCGCAAAAAAACTTCTGAGTATATTTTCCAAATATTAGAGGAAGCCATTCTTGAAGTAGGGGTGGAAAATGTGGTTCAAGTTGTAACTGATAGTGCAGCAAATTGTGTGGGAGCTGGGAAACTGATTACAGAGAAGTACCCAAGAATATATTGGAGCCCATGTGCAACACATTGTCTCGATTTGCTGCTTCATGACTTGGCTAAATTCCCATGGGTACATGAAGCTATTCATAGAGGGAGAGCAATTGCAAATTTCATACGGAATCATCGTCTCACATTGAGTCTTTATAGGCAGCATGCATCCAAGGAGTTGTTGAGGCCTTGTGAAACAAGATTTGCATCATTTTATATCACTTTGAAAAGAGTGGTTGAAGAAAAAGCAGCTTTGAGGGCTGTTATTTGTTCCAATCAGTGGGAAAATTCTGTGCTTTCAAAAGGTCCTAAGGGGAAGAACATAGAGCAAATTATTCTAAATAGCAATTTTTGGGAAAGTGCAGCAAAAGTTTTGATTATATGTGAACCAATTGTTGACGTGCTTCGTATGGTTGATGGTGACACTCCTTGCCTTGGCATGCTTTATGAAAGCATGGACCGTTGTAAGGAATCTATTCAAAAAGCACTAAACAATGTAGAAGCAGAATACATGGAGATATGGGAGACAGTTGATTGTAGATGGAAAATGATGCACACACCTTTACATGCAGCAGCTTGTTTTTTAGAGCCTAAGTTGTTTTCTATTAATAGAAAAGGTGATTCTGAAATTATGGGAGGGCTTTTTGAAGCCATTCAAAAGCATGCATCAAATGCAACAATTTCAGCACTAATCAGAGATCAATGTTGGGAATACAAGAAAGGAGAAGGGATGTTTGGAATGGCAGCAGCCAAATATGACTTGGCACGTATACCTGGATATAGATGGTGGTTGGACTATGGAGGACAAACTCCTGAGCTACAAGAGTTTGCTGTTCGCATTTTGAGTCAGGGAGCAAGTTCATCGGCTTGTGAGAGGAACTGGAGTTGCTTTGAACACATCCATTCCAAAAAAAGGAATAAATTGTTGTCTGGAAAGTTGGGAGATCTTGTCTATGTTCGCAGCAATTTAAAATTATTCATGAACAAAGCAGCAAAGAACTCTTCCTCACAAGAAATTTTTGAAGACATAGCAATGCAAGTTGCAGATGACCCTGACTTTCTAGATGATGAATTGAGCAGTGATACAGATGATGATGATTTAGCATCGCAGCCAAGTGCTCTTGATGACTTGGAGCTTTTTTGAAGTTCTAAAGTCTTGGTTGTTATTGTACCTTTTTGACAAAAGAACATATTCGCAAACGTGATTTCACATGTTTCTTATGGTTTATATTTTATAAATGTGTCATCTTTTTGTAATGATTTCAAATCTATTTATCAATGTTAAACTATTTAAACAATTTTATGGATATATTACTTATATTTATTAAAAAAAAAAAAAAATTTACATAAGGCGAATTTGATCCGAATTTTATACTTTTCAAATTTTTTCCTCGCCGAATTTCATCCGAATTTCATTGTTGCCGAATTCGAATTCGAATTCGAATCTTGTGACATAGGTTGTAGGTATGTGTATGATTGGCCATGGAAGTATCGCCAACTATGAGCATCAACCATATACTTGTCCCAAAAAGCATCAAGACCACAGTCGTTGGAGTATGCAAAACCCATGAACTCAGCCCTCACTACATCCCGTCTGACACAATTAGTGAAGAGTCTACGAAGTGCTACCTTGTACCCTTGAGCAACTTTAGCATCTCTATATGGGGCAACTCTTGTTATCACAGAAAGGAGTTGAGTACTGAAATAATTGGAACTCAATGCAAAGGCAAGAAGATGCATCAAAGTGGTCATTTTGTTCCATCTCTTTACAATGATTTTGTGTAGTTCTTTGAAGAATTTTTCTTCAAGATCTTGCTCTTTTGCATTTATGATGACTTTCATCTTCTCAATCATTAAGTCGGTGCCATCATATACCTCACCCAAACAAGGCCTATCCATGTCAATATAATAGATCATGCTCAATATGGGCTCAGTGAAACTAAGAAGATACTCAACACAATCCTACGAAATGTCATCTAGGATCATTTGCTTAACCTTTGTTGCCTTTGTAATGCTACATTGCCTCCATATGGACCAATTTGGGCTACTGACCATGTTAGAAAGTGCCTCACAAACCTTCACAAGTCTTCCCAACACAATTGTGTTGGAGGCAAAATGGGTCTCAGCAACCTATTTGAAAATCAAAATAAAATAAAAATCAATAAATTTACAAAAATTAAAAAGTTTACTTAAGTGAAACATGTTTATTATTTAACTTACCTTCAGCAGCTCCAATTTTGAGAATGTTCTAAATATGCCTTGTGACATATGGTGGTTGGTGACGAACATTCAGATGTCTTCGACCTCAACATACACTTGTTTGATCCAATCAATTTTGGTGTCAATTTTTTCTAGCATTAGGTTGAGGGAGTGGACAACACAAGGTGTCCAAAAAATGTGTGAATAATGCTCCTCAACCAATAACCCAGCAGCCCTAGAATTTTTGGCATTGTCTATTATAACTTGCAAAACATTTTGAGCGTCCACTTCATCAATGGCTTGACAAAGAATGTTAGCAATAAATGCACCATCCTTCACCTCTCCTTCACAATCCACTGCTCTCAAAAACATTGCCCCTTTAGGGGACCCTACAATAGCATTGATCAATGGGCAATTTTTTGCATCTTTCCATCCATCAAAAATGGACATCCCTGTTTCGACCCACGAATCCCTTATGGGCTTCAAGGAGTCCTCTACAAATTTCACCTCTTTATCCAATAAGGTGCTACACACCTTCTCAAAACCTAGGCCCTTATACCCTTTTGGAGCCTCATTAATTGATTTCACCATTTTTTGCTAATATGGTGAGCTAACAACATTGAATGCCAATCCATTCGCATAGACACATCTCGCTATGTCTTGATCGGCAATCTCTCTAGCCTCGTTCTAAAATGCCATTTCCAACAATCCCTTTTATCTCTTATTTGTAGAGGCCACAGGTTGTTCTTCAAGTATGGACAAAAATGGATGGCTCTCTGTAGGTTGAAAATCAGAAGGCGGTGGAGGGGGATTCATCCCTCAAGATCCTTTCTTTAACAAAGGATGATTTGATTTACGGCCTACTGCTTGGTTTTTTTATTGCTCTTCAATATATGCCAAGACTTGTACTTCTGGAATGCCATTACCATCATTGCCTAGACAAAATTTGATGCCTTGTCCAAGTATCTTGCACAAATGACCTTTCACTTGATTGTATGAGCTCGAATATCCAACTTTACAATGATCACAAATCCAAACATAACCTCCACCACCTAGTAGTTATTGTACCATTTCAACACATTTCCAAAGGGGAGAGTTTGGGTCTATTTTGAAGCGAGGTTGGCTCACAGAGCTAGAAACGGTTGCCATTGTAATACCTAAGACAACAAGTTCAATAAACAACACATTCGAAAAATTGAAACAAATGAAATTTGAAAACATAAATATATGAATGCAACTTAATAGTTAAATAATTAAATTCATTTAAACAATTAGGCATGTATTATAGATACCTAGAAGAATTCATTTGTAAAAAAAATGTAGAAAAAAAACCAAAAACTTCAAAAAACCTACCTCTTTTGAAGAAATCTTCCTCTACGATCTCCCTGACAACAAACGAACACTTGCAAATCCGTAAACACTTGCAAATGCATAGGAATAGCACAACAACCAGCTTGGAGCATTCAATGATCAATCTTGAACTCTTTTCGTGCGATGGAAACCAAGAAAATAAGTTCAGCATTGGCGAAAAAAAATTTATGTTTTTCATTCACAATATGACAAGTGAGTTTGCTTTTGCCTTATGTTTTGTATGTCACATTTTAGGGTTAGGGGGGTGAATGGCACTTTTTAGAGTAAAAAAAAAAGTCAAAAAAGATTTTAAAAAAAGGAAAAATTTGCTGGTTGGACACGTGAGGAGCCAAAATTCTGCCCAAGTTCGCCCGAGTTTGTCTAGGCCGAAACCATAGGCTGTGGGTGGGACCCTGTCCGAACCAACAGGGGATCGGACCGAGACCTTGAACCCAAGTTGAACCGGACCAGGACCCAAGGTCGCCTATAGGAAAACCGGTAACTTAGGAATCATGCAATGAAATATCCATGTCAATTATGGGTCACACTTGGTGGTTGTTGCATTGAATCCAAAATGGTATAAACAATCCTAGGAGAGTAAGAAACCAATGCTCTAGAGGTGGGGGGATCCAAAATAACAATAGAAAACACATATAGTCATGAGGCAATGCTATCATATAGCAGTTTCTATAATTTGTCAAGGTAAATCATTTTTTCAAAACAAAATCTGCTAGGCCAAAGATGTTGACTCAAAGCCAGTATAATCCTACTGGATGGAAGGTGATGAATGGAGATGACACTCCAAAGTAGAGGCCTAATACAAGCCTACTTTCTTCCTAAACTATTAAGAGGAACTAATCCATTTATCAATTCATCTGTTATCTAAAAAGTTACAGGTTGACCTTTATGAAGCAAAAAATTAGGATACATCCACAAATAATGATGATGACAACAATGCTAGCAGCACAATTGGTGTGCCATTGGACACATTGGGAGATGTTGATGAAGGTGATACAAATAGTGATTGAAATGAGTCAAGTGCTTCCCATTGATATTTTGAGAGATGTGTATGCATTTTTTGGCACACAATTAGCACACAACTACTCATACCATCCCCAACAAGGTGGTGAACAAAGTTCAAAGGATACCTCCATCGCTTGACTTCTGAGAAATAAAATGCTCAATACACATGACTGCCCATAGTAGAGTGGTAGTATAAAACTGGTGAACAAAATTCAAAAGATACCTCCATCGCTTGACTTCTGAGAAATAAAATGCTCAATACACATGACTGCCCATAGTAGAGTGGTAGTATAAAACTATCTTTCACACTTTTCATAAGATGACATCATTTGATGGCACTCTACAAATAGTCGCCACCACTAAGACACTTCCTATATTCAAATGCCCCTCAAAGGTTTAAGTAGTATAGGGTCATATACAGAAACAACAAAACATCCTTTACAAAATTTGGTAATGGCACAAATCAAGATGAAGCAATTAACAGACCAGCACAGGTATAAGGGACACTTTGAAGTTGAAGATGGTATCTTCCTCAGACTTCAACTTCATAAGTAGTACTCTATCAAGAAGCAGAAAGACAATTAGCTTGCGCCTAAATTCTACATACCATACAAGAAACCTAATTGGAATGACATCATAGTTTATATGTTGGAGCTTCCTCCAACATCTTGGGTAAACTCAAGTTTCCACATATCATGCCTGAAGAAGGTTGTCAGCTACAAGACCTTGATTCAAATGGAGCTTCTAGAGCTAGACAAGGAAGGAAAAATCATATCGGAGCCCCACACAGTGATTTATGAAAGGCTGAAGCAATCGTACAACATGGCAATCACAAAATAACTCATCGAATGGATGAATATGCCAGGGAGGATGAGCAATTCATGCAAAAGCACTTGCAATTGTCAAGCGTTGAGTGAAACACTTTTCTGAAGGCCAAAGGAATGGTACACCACAGTATTCTGTTTTCTCAATAGTCGTCTTATGGCACACATGATCTTTGATCAGTCTTCCAATAGCTTCTTAGCTTTCTATTTTTATTGGTCAACATAATTAGAGTTTCGAGATTTAGAAATCAACTGACTAATTTATGTATTGGTGAATTGCTTTTGAGATGTCAGCCACCTTGGAATGGCTCTGCTTTCTCACTTTAATATTTCAGCATTTTGCTTCCATATATCAATTTGTAGCGGTGTCTATTTGCTCTCTTTCACTATATGAATGGCTACTAGTATTTTTGGATCAGGGTAGTGTTAGTGCGTGTTTTATGACACAACAAACATTCTAGAATAAAGAGTCCAAAGACGCTCTATCCCCTCTTGAAAAACTACCTCGTATGCTAAGATTGCAAGTAAGATCATACGGTAATTCCAATGTTTAAGATGAGTGCGGATAGGCTCTGTGGTATGGATGTGATTTGCTGGTTATGACAAGGGGACTTATTCTAGGCTTGTTCAATTCACAATGAAGGTCTAGACAGTGAAGCTCTATTGCTTAGGTCATGGATCAAACAAACTGAAAAGGGAGATAAAGGTTTAGGATTTCTAGTCTACTGCCTAAGAATTCAAGAGACGGTATTGACTTGGTGGAACCAATAACCACGCTTTGCTTCGCCACGCTCAACGACAACTACACAAAGGCGGTGCAATCTTCAAGGGAATGTGCTTATGATTTTCATGTCATGAATAATTACCATCGAATCGAACAATATTTATCCAAACAGAAGTTAAGCATCCACAAAATAAGCTCAGGCTAACTTTACGCATTGAACGAAAATCATCCATTCAAAGAAAGTATGAGCAAAAAGTTTCACCATAAATCAATACTTATCAAATCTTGCATTCAACTAACATACATGAAATAAAATCTAAACTATGATGAGGGATAAGAACCATGACAACTCCAAAATAAGAGAAGCAATCACCATCAGAACAATGCATGCATTACTTATTACTTTGGCAATCTTACAACAGTTGCTTATCTCAACATGTTTTGCAACATGCTCCCATGCTTTACAAATGAGGGGGTGAGCTCAATTTATAGGCTCCCCGATTACAATTTAATGGCCAAGATTGATTTAAGATCAACGGCCGAGATTACAAATAAAACCCTAATTAGGGTTTGCTACCCTTCGACCAATAAGAACATTACATTCGAGGACACTTGTCCTTTTTGCTAAATATGAACCAACAGATAAAATAGAAAGTAGTTGCATGTTGATTTGGAACAATCTGATTGGTTGGAAGATGACTAGGCGCCACCTCAACGTGCTGGATGCCTTCCTTGGTCGCTTTGTTCTTTTTCCATGTTCTTGCCTTAGAATGTTTTCTTCCTGCCAGTGATTTTGTCCTTTTCGCTTTGATCTTGGATGACTTTGGCTTCTTCTTCTCATCTCGCCTTGGAGCACCTTCGCCACAATGGAGGAAATTGGATCTTTCTCCGTGGAGAATTTCCCATACTTAGCCAAATTTTGGCTACTTTGTAATACCTTCAAGATTTTGGCCATTTCTGTGCTCAAATAAACTTCAATTTTGAATTTGGCTTCGTAAGTTGAATTTACTTGTCGGTGTGCCTGCCGTTGTCTTCATGATGCCAAACTTTTTTCTTTCATCTCCCTTCCGGTCGGACTTTACACTTTCTTTGCCATTTTCCTCGCCTTGTGTAGTCATCCACCTGCAGTAAAACAAAACAAATTTATTTTAGGCTTTGAAAGATTTTCATAAATTTCATTTTCAAGCTTTTAATTTTCTTTTCGTCCAATTTATTTGGCCATATTTTCTTGCCTTTTTCCAAAATTTATCTGGCCACGTCCAACTTTACTTGGCCATAAATTTGCTTCGTCCAAAGTTATTTTAATCGTCCAAAATTATTGGCAAGATTTATTTCATCTTGGCATGATTTATCTAGCCACATCCAACTTTATTTGGCCATAAATTGCCTCTTGTCCGAAATTCTTTCGCCGTGTCCGATTTTATTTAGCCATTTGCTTGATTTTTTTCACAATTTTTTTAGCCATGGCGATTTTATTTTCTCTAAACACTTGGGCGAATTTTCTAAGTGCCATGCATATTTTCATTTTCCAAAGGTTTGGACTTAGGCAAAGTTTTAATTTTTCTCCACCTCTAAGCATGGCGGACTTGCTAGTTGTTTTGGCCACTTATTTTTTCTAATTTTCTCATACCAATTTGTCATGGACTAGACTGAATTTTCCAAGTGTTGGGCCATTTTTCTTGGGGCGGACTTTAGCATTTTTCTTGCCACTTAATCCTTCCTTGGCTATGCCTTAGTCAAATTTCTCTTTTGCTCAAGGGGCGGACTTTAATCTTTTCTTTGCCATTCACTTTATGCCTAGGGCGGACTTTGGGTCTTGGCTTGCCATCTAGTCTTTTCACTTGGGGCGGACTTCCTTCATTTGGTTGCCATAAGTCTTGGTTGGAGGGCGGACTTCATCATATGCTAGGCCATTTCATTTTCTGACTTAGGGCGGACTTCATTAATTCTCTTGCCACTTCATTTTTCCTTGGCTATGTCTTAGCCAAATCTCATTTTTCCATGGGCGGACTTCATTGAATGTCTGGCCATTTGAGGGGCGGACTTGGCTGATGGTCTGGCCATTGCCTCATTTTCTTAGACAAATTCTTCTTTCCAAAGGGCGGACTTTATCCTTTTGATTGCCATATCTTTTTGACTAAGGCTGACTTCCTTTAATGTCTTGCCACTCATAGGGCGGACTTCATGAATTTTTATGCCATCTCCATTCTAGCTGGGCGGAGTTCCTTCATTTTATTGCCACTTATCCATTTGTCTTGGGGCGGACTTTAGCACATGGATGGCCATTTGGAGGGCGGACTTTGGCTCTTGTTTGTCCATTGCCTCATTTTCTTAGACAAATTCTTCTTTCCAAAGGGCGGACTTCAGCACATTCTAGGCCACACAAGAGCGAACTTTGCTCATTCACATGCCATGGTCATAGGCGGACTTCAGCTTTTGGCTAACCATTTGCTCTCTAAGGCTAGGCGGAGTTCATCATTTGTCTAGCCATCTAGTGCTTTGTTCAAGGCGGACTTTCTCCTTTTGCTTGCCACTTAACCTTTGACTAAGGCGGACTTGCTAGGTTGGCTTGCCATATGTCTTCAAGGCTGGTACGGGCTTCTTAAAGCTTTTTCCAAAGACCTAAGAGATGGCGGACTTTGGAGATAATATTCCAAAAGTTGGTCGGACTTCATAAAGCATTTCCCAAATGACTTTCCAGCTGGCAGACTTAATAAACTATTTTTCCCAAATGACTTTCCAGCTGGCAGACTTCATAAACTATTTTTCCAAATGACTTTTGAAAGATGGGCGGAGTTTCCTAAGTCCTCTCAAAAAAACTTTATTGAGGTGGCAGACTTTAGAAACTTTTAGACTTTGTCAAATATTTTTTTCAAATGTTTTTAGGTTGGGCGCACTTCATAAAAAGCTTTCCAAATCACTTTCCAGCTGGCGGACATTCCTTACCCTTTGCATTGACTTTTCAAAGCACCTTTTAGGAGCAAAGAACTTTCTAAATGATTTCCAGATGTCTTCAAGGCTGCAGGGCGGACTTTAACCAGTCATTGCCATTCCATTTTTTTTTTTGAATATCAGATTTTCCAGATTTTAAAATTAATTTTCGTGATTTTTGACTGATTTTTTTTTTTTTCAGATTTTAATGGTTTTCTGTGATTTTCTGATCTGGAAGTCTGATTTTTGATGATCCTTAACTGATTTTTTCAAATTTTTTCAAACTTGATCAGTATTTCGTCAAAATTGATTTTTCGTGATTTTCTGTTCGTTTTTTGGGACTTCTGAGTGGATTTTCGAAATTCAGGCACTTTCTAAATATGGAAACTTCGACAAAAATAGAAACTTTTCCCAAAATAGCAACTTTCCAAAAATAGACCCTAAAAAATAGGGAGTCCGATATGGGCCAAAAAACGCGAAAATGAAGTCCCTAAAAAATAGGGACCCAGAGGGTCAAAAAACGCGAAAAAGTAGTTGTCAGAACTGGATGAAACGACAGTCGTTCTTCATCCTTCAGGCCCTTTGAGTCTGTCTGAGATGTTTAGGCATTGATTTTGACTCAAAATCACAACTTGGCTCCGGATGGTGGCTCAAAACTCGAACTCCTCATTGTAAAAAAACTGGTGATAAGCGGTTGCGACGCCAAGGCAAAACCAAAAAGCAAAAAAACGAAGGGTCCCCATTTGCAATGGGGCGATGTGTGAAAAGGTCACAACAGGTAGCTGCTTTCTCACTTCAATATTTCAGCAATTTGCTTCCATATGTTATTTTGGATCTCTGTATGTTTACTTTATTATCATCGTGCAGACTGCTACAAATATATTAGTGGATCTTTATTATTTCACTTGCAGAAAAAAGAAATATCATTACAATCTCTTTAATTTTTAGTAATATTTATTTAAATTTTAATAAATATTTCTGAACAAAACTGTCCCAAAAAAAAAAAATTACTCGTCAAAAACAAAGTGTACCTAGAAGGAATTTTACATGAAATGTTGTGAGATTGCAATGAATTATGTAATAATCTCAATTATAATATGTGTGTGTGCATTTGTATGTAATAATCTCAATTATAATGTATGTGTGTGTGTGCAGTAAAATGTATATGCATTGTAGTCAAATGGGCTGAGCTCAAGTGGTAAACTGTTGGAGATTTCATAATGGAGAGTCATGTTCAAGTCCTCGAGAGACATGTCACATGCTCAAAAAGTATAAATATTGAATGATGAATTGAGTAAACTACCACATCCAATTCTAGGCATGACAAACCCCTATGAGCGAGGCCAAGTGCAAGTCCTAGCTAAATTTGACAAAAGAGATACCTCTTGGTCATGGCATCTATGCCAAAGGACACCTTGTAAGGGAAATTTACCAATAAAAATATGTATACGCATTGTAATATTATTAGTGTTGATATGATGCAACGCATTGTGAGATTGCAATAGACTGTGGTAATCTCAATTATATGATATATATGAAGTTAGTTATTTTATAATTAGTGTTTGCTTACACAAAATCTATTTAAATTGGTAAATTGGACCTTAAAAGTTTAAGGACATTTGTTTTCCTAGACATTTATTGCATTCCATTTTTGTTAAATAACTTTACTAGCATAGTGTCATGACCCTCTCCCTGACAAGACCAAACCTAATTCATTAAGGTGGAAAAAATAACTATTTGATGATAATACTTAATTAAGACAAAGTGTTTATTAGCTCAATAAGAAATTAATTTAATTATCATAATAAAATTAGCATTAGAAAAGGTAAGATGTAAATAAATATTAATAATAAATAAAGAAATTTAAATGAGTATAAAAAGCATAATCAAACACATTTAGATAGATACATCTATTTCAATTATTTTTGAAAGGATTAATTTTACCAAAAATTGTGAGACTAACCATGAACACCCAATTACCAAGTGGAGAGAGAGGAAGTTTTAGAGGTAATCAAGGGGAGTGGGAGCATGCATGAAAAAGAGAGCGAGAGATGAAGAGCACACAACAAATACTAAGAGGGGGGGTGAATCAGTATTTCAGAATTTTTTTAAACTTTAAAACAGATTTAACATGTAAATCAGAAATCAGAACATTAAGATCATCAACAAACACCATTAACGAGATAAACACCAAGATTATGTAGAAAACCCTTTCGGGTAAAAAAACACGGCAAAATATTGCTTTTATTTATCTCCAAAGGGCACCAACCCTAATTACATATAGCGAGCACCAACCCACCAAGAGCACCAACTCTTCTTCGAAGCACCAACTCCGAATACACTGAAGCACCAACTCCAGAGGTTGAAGCACCAACCCACTAAGAGCACCGACTCTCCTTCGAAGCACCAACTCCAATGGCCGAAGCACCAACTCCAGACCACTCAAATATGAGTTTAGAACACTGATTTGAAACATTGCCTACACTTGAACAGTGAGGCCCATACTTGTATAACTGCTGTCCAAACTCAAGGATTTGCAGCAACTGATTTGACTCAACAGCAACTCTAATTTCTAAATACTGCAAGCAAATGCATACAGAAATAGTCACACACCTTGAACAATACGCAGCTCCAGAAAACGTATAATCAGCACTCCTTTCAATATCTGATATCTTGATACAGAAAGCAATCCGAACCATCAACAGGCAACAGCAAAGGCATCAACCATACCCTTCTCCACTCAGAAGATACTTTGGGTTACAAATATTGAGCTGACTCCTAATGCACAGAAAATACTCCAGTACCACACTCAGAATACACCCTCCTCATACAGGTCATCATACTTCCTCAACAACATAGAGACACTCAGGACTTAGCACATAAATTCCTGATTATTCTACCAGGCTACCAAGGTCAATCCCCTAATTTTCTGATTCAGCAAATATCCCATATAGAAGTTGAAAAAATCGATACACTTATTGAAGACAATATCCTCTCATGAATGCAACGGTAGACACAGAGTGATCACTTGCTGCACATAATATCAGATACGCCTTGTAGCCAAGACCCTGCCATTACTCTTATATTCTGACATTGGCTCTTGCACAGACTTCCTCAAAAAATAAAAAACATCACTACTCCATATTCAGCACCTAAAGCAGATATCGTAGTCACTAACATGAAGATGCCAACCTCTAAGAATAACACAGCTTCTATATATTCACAAGCTGAACTTGCAGCGCCTAATATGCCTGAAACCCTATCACCTCAAAAGGAATATTAAAAAGATATTTTTTAATACAAAGATGACTTCACAAGATTATCCACACACCCAGAATCTCTTCAATATAAATATGTGAATCTTAAAATATGGAAGTCACGACTTTTCAGCACCACCACTCCAATTTCACGGCTCAGAAAAAATAAATGAACCATAACTCCTTTTCACGTCTTCTGTTATGGAGCCGTCTCAATAAATATAGAGGCAGACAATTGATTTCAAATGAAACCGTCGCCCCTAGCAAGACCACCACGATTTTAAAGAAGGAAAAATTTATTTTTTAAAGCCATGAAGGCACTCCTCACAATTTCCACGAACTTTTGCACATCTTCAATTTCCTTCAAAATTCAACCTTCCATCAAAATGAGAAAAAACCAACATCTATCTTCATGTAAGCTGTAGCCGCCACCCAACATTTTAAAATAGACATCTCCAGCCGCCACAATAAAAACTGACAAAGCCGACACACTTAAAAAGAACGCATATTCAAGAGTCGTCTCTATGAGATAGTCGCTCCTTCAATTAAATTCATCAGTTCCACTATGCTAAAAATGAAAACATTGCATCTCCATACACAAATACTGTCCACATAGAAGAGTTGACACACACACAAGAATAGGAAGTGCAATTTTATTAAGATAGTTGCCTTCTAATATTCCGGCCAATACCTGAAGCATTATCTGAGTCAACGTAAATGTGTCAGGAGAATAAAATCTTCAGAAAACGATAATAAAAACCACTCATGTAAATTTCATTGTTTGAAAGCAACGATTATTTTAATGAGAACGACACCACACCAAAGAAACTTGTCGCATGGAATAAGAAACATTGGCGCCAACAACAGAAGGGTGATCTGTTCGATATCTTATAAAAATAATATCCCGGTTCAAAATCTCTGCCGCAAGGAATCATACATAGCCGCCTCAAAAAGGAAGTATCCCATATTGATTTTTGTCAAACAAAAAAAAATCGCCCAGAATTACTGAAGTTGCCCTCAACCATGCCACGAAAGGTTTTTGAAAATAGAGGATATTCACGGCAGAGCATATCACCAAGAATAAACCACAAATATATAAGTCACCTTCAAAAGAGAGTCTTCAGAAAATAATTAAGCCAACACACCGATATCAATTCTGAAAAAATATTCAAGCCATTTCAGGAAATTATCAAATTATAAACATAGCCTGTGATGAAATTTGCGTCTCCTAAGAATTAACTCAATAAACTGTCCACAACCAGAAGCCGTCCCCTTTAATATTCATTGAACCGTCACCTTTAACATATACAGATAATCTCTAGCTGCCACATAAGGAGAAAACGTGCCAACCTTAAAAGAGTTGACTCCAACATAGAATAGCTGACAAATAATAAGCCAAGGAAATAATATTCAAGCAGTCACATGTAACGAAACCACAGAAAGTATTCGTTGCCTCATAAAGAAATGGACTTTTGTTTCTGCCCATATTCAATGACACCTCAACAATTACTTGTCAGGGGACTTTTCAAACTAACATTTTGAAGCACCACTTGGCATTAAATAAATAAGAGGCTGACAGGTAGACAAGTAGGCAGGTGAAGCAGACAGCCAAGAAGTTGAAGCACACAACCAGGCTAGTCAAGCAGCTCAAACACTTAGACACACAGCTCAACCTTGACATCAATGACAAACTTATTCCAACAAGAGACTCATGGTCTTCTTTTTTTTTTACATTGGAAAGAAAAGAGGAAGCCAACAAGGGGTATGCAGAATCGACCCCTTCACAAGCAAAATGAAGAACACTAAATAACTTTGATTAAAAAATTTAACAAGGAAAAAAAAATTAGTGGCAATTTTGAGTTATATTTGATTGTTACATTAGTATCAAAGCGAGGTTCAAAAGCTAGGCCTTGAGCCTACTACGACTCGCATGAATTGAGATACATAATATTTTAGAATTGTGAATTGAACAATTGTGAAACCTATTTTATTGGTTTTTCTTGAGCATGTTCTCTAACTCACTGTGGATTCTGGAAAAATCCTATTGTAGTAGTTTACTCCCTTATCTGTAGCTAGAAATGGTCACACTATGCATGTTTAATGAACTTTTGGATTTTGATATTTCTCTTGAAGATTGATGAAATTCTTTAAATATTCATGAAGGACAATATTGACTTATACCTTATTTAAGAGTAGTCTAACCACCAACTTTGATATTTGTTTATCTTGCAACTTTATGGACGCACTTGATTTATTGTTGAAATTGAGCTCATTTTATTCCTTATTGATGGAATCAATATTTCTTCTACTACAATGATGTTTTTATTATTTCTTCTACATTGGTGTTGTTTTGGTTATTCTTTCACTTTGGTGGTGGCTATACTAGAATGTTTTGATTCTTCACTATGTATCTTGAAATGTTTTTCTCTATCATGCCCATGAAAGGCATTTGATAGGTTGTAAAAGGGAGTAGGTTGCAAAGAACGTGCTTGATCTAATATTGTGGAACTATACTATTTGAAATTTCCTTCTTCGTGCTAAATGTATAACATGAAGTATTTCGAAATTGTGAAACATATTGTGTGTGTAAGGATCCCTAGTTGTGAATAATTTTGACAAATGATGTGTATAACATAATTAATTAATAGTAATTGATGTATAAATGAATTCATATATGAGTTGAAATGTTAATTTATATTTGTTTGATCTTGAGAAAGAGAAAGATTGTTACATGTAGGTTGATTTATATTAATGGATGGATGTTTATTTAGCATACCGACTATGATTATCTGGGCTGTATTTCTATTTCTATTAGCATTCTAACCTTACAAGGAAGAATTATGATGTCATGTTTAGAAATAGAGACCATGTCATCAAGAAACATGAAAGTGCATTGAAGCTACCCTCATCATGATCAAAATTTCTAAGAACCAGGTGGTTATTTAGGTGTGTTAGTGAAGTTATCTGGTCAAAGTGCTCAAACTATAAGGTATGCGAAACTCAAGTGAGTAAGCTTGCCAATCTTGCATTTGATATGATCCTAATTTAAGTTTATATCTAATTTGTTTGCCTAACATTGTTGAAATTTCCTTTATGATCCTATTTGATGCATCAAAACGATGCATAATATAAGGGGGGGAGGATGTCATGATCCTATCATTAAGGTGGGAAAAATAACTATTTGATGATAATGCTTAATTAAGACAAAGCGTTTATTAGCTCAATGAGAAATTAATTTAATTCTCATAAATAATATTAGCATTAGAAAAGGTAAGATGTAAATAAGTAATAATAAATTTAAATGAGTTTAAAAAGCATAATCAAACACATTAAGATAGATTAATCTATTTTAATTATTTTTGAAAGAATTAATTTTACCAAAAACTGTGAGACTACCCGTGAACACCCAATTACCAAGAGGAGAGAGAGGAAGTTTTAGAGCTAATCAGGGGGAGTGAGACCATACATGAAGGAGAGAGCAAGAGAGACTCATGGGCTTCAATTTTTTTACATGGGAAATGGAGGGAAAAGAGGAAGACAGCTAGGGGTCCACAGAATTGACCCCTTCACAGGCAAAAGGAATGAACCCTTGATAACTTTGATTAAAAACTTTAACAACAAAAAAAAATTAGTGGCAATTTTGAGTTGTATGATTTGAGATTGTTACACATAGCCCTTTCATAGTCAATTATATTTTATTTGTAATGGAAAATGATGGAGAGTCATATGCAGGTTCAATGGGAGAATGATATGTGACCACAGGTTAATATGCTGCCATTAAGAAGGCAAACTGAAAATAATGAAATTCTTTAGGTTATTATTCACATGTTACATTTGAATTCAGGGCAAACAAAACAAAGAAAACCCCACATAAAAATCTTGTGCACTACTTGTACACTGACCTCTAGTAATCATCTCCTATATTGAAAATATGTCCCTGTCTCAAAGACACATATGGGGACGCCTCTATATATTAAGAGACTTCAGATGATGTTTCCTATCAGTCTCTATGTCTCCCAGAACCATCCATCAAAAATTGGGAAATTTCCTATAGAACACAACATTTCAGAGACTTCAGATGACATTTCCTGTAGAGTTCCATTAAATTTGTGCATATCAGCAATCCCTCCTCCTTCCCTTCTAATCCACTATTTGAGTTCATCAATAAACAATACAAATAGATTTTGTGAAAGGGATCAACTGTGTTTCAACCCTGTGAAAAGAATATACACACAAAAAAGGCAAAGTTCACAACATTTCCTCCAAAATTAAGGCCAAAACAATATGTTAACTTTTCTCAATTGCTGCCTTTACTATCCACCTACTGAATTTATGGGCAAACCACCACAGGAAGGAGGGAGCAAAATAAAATCACCAACACGACTGCATCAAATCCTAGCATATATCTTTTCTTCAAATGTGATGAAGTTTAAAGTAACAATAAACTAGAACATGTGCCAATGGCGAAGAGCTAGCCTTTGCGGTGTAACTGTTGAAAAATGTGTTTGCCTATGTGATTCCTAATATGTGACAGCCATAGGTAAACACAAGAAATGAATCCAACCAGAATGACTTATGCATCATAATTTAGGAAA
The DNA here is from genome assembly GCA_007258455.2 of Sequoia sempervirens. Taxonomy (NCBI): domain Eukaryota; kingdom Viridiplantae; phylum Streptophyta; class Pinopsida; order Cupressales; family Cupressaceae; genus Sequoia; species Sequoia sempervirens. Next base: position 61,183 of record VDFB02324477.1, on the reverse strand, counting down.
TAACACCTTCAACTGTATTATCTTTTAATTGGTAAATATTTAAAGGGAACTAGAAACTTCACCTTTCTGCTGCTCGAACTGCAATCCTGCCAGCAATGCTTCTCACCTTATTGGACTGAACATTCTCCGATCCATCAAATGACTTTGGAACCCCAATAATTAGTTCATCTACCTCCTACATTCACCAATCAAAACCCTCATTATATGCATGCATAAAGATGGATCCTGCATAAAGATGGATCCTCCTAAAGACATGTTGGAATAAAGAATGTGTCAGGTATCTAGCATACATGAAGTAGAAGATGAAAGATTAAAATGCTTTTCTTTTAGCATCCCCGCTATACAATGATATTAGACACAATTACACATATTTGATATCAAACAAAGCCCTTTGAAATGTACTTATAAAACAATTGCAATCATAACCTAGGATGAAAGACAATCAAACAAAGCCTAAAGGAATTTATTTCTAAAACCATCTTTCTTCTAAACAAATGAACACACATACCAATAATTTTGGGCAAAAGGCCATTAAAAGTCATCCCATCTCATAAATAAATGTTCAAAAAATATTCTAAGAGCCTGCAATAATGAAAATTGTGTAACCTCCAACTTCTGCATTATGTTTTTCAGTTTTGTCTTCATTTTGGTTTTCATTTCCATAGTCTGTTTTAGGCTCATTTACACCTATTTCTGCCCTTCTTGGTGATCACAATTTGACAATACAAGCTCTCAAGACCCTACCTAAACACCCCTAGGCACCTCCTAAAAGCAAAGATCTGTTACATGAAGGATTACCTAAACTTTGGGTGCTAAAGCCCAGGTCCCTAGCACCCATGGGCACACCTGACCTTGTAAAGTCAAAAATTTAAACTTTCCCTGAGTGTTTTATCCCTAACCCTAATTAGGTTTTTATCTACACAAACCCTATAAAATTAATATAAGTCCATATATAAGCCAATTCTTTTCTCTAATCACTCATTAGATTATGTCATTCCAAAATAGAAAACTTACTATTCTCTCCTCCTAGAAATATTGTGAGTTATAAATTCTAGCAATAGGGCAGTAAGCTAAGGTTAAAGATCTGAAGTTGTTGAAGCCTCTTGATCTAGCCAATCTATAGTATTCTTGTAGTTTGCTTCTCTTTCATTCTACCATATCTATTTCCCTTGATGGCTTACTTGTGAAACCCTTGAAAAACCATTTCCTTCACCATAATCACCCTAAATTTGCATAAACCCTCTCTAGCCATTATCCTTAGAATTTAAAATCTTCAACCCTCTTGTTTCTCTTGTGATCACCTTTGCATCTCCACGATTGCGCTCCATCACATTCACCCACCACAACCATTTCCTTACCATAATCACCCTAAATTTGCATAAACCCTCTCTAGCCATTATCCTTAGAATTTAAAATCTTCAACCCTCTTGTTTCTCTTGTGATCACCTTTGCATCTCCACGATTGCGCTCCATCACATTCACCCACCACTTAGTCCTAGATCTCCACCCCTAGGGTTTTGCACTCCATCACATTCGCCCACTACTTAGTCCTAGATCTCCACCCCTAGGGTTTTGTTCAGCCACCAATGTTGCACAAATCACTCACACCATCAATAGGTTTGCACACAATTGTCAATTTCCAATAGTGCTTTGATAGAAAGTTATAGTACATTCAATAGGCGACTAAATGAAGTAGTCTCCAATACAACACGACCAACTTTTCATGACACATACTTAAATTTGAATATCATAGCATCCATCATGAACGAAACAGTTTGCAGATGAAAACAAGGTTCTAAATTTAAGTTTTAGTAACACAGAAAATTTCAGATCTCTAAACTGGAAGGTCAATTGCACTCGTACAAGACTGCTGTACCCTAGGTTCACAATTGTTGTGCCCCACTTTCAGAATTTTCATCAAACAGCTCCCAAATTTGTTCTGCAGGAAGTTTTGGTCTTCCACAATCCACTTTCGGTCTCAAAAGCAGTTTATATTACATGCACATGTCATTTTTCCCCATTTAATGTCAATAAGCATTTCAACTTGTTACTTACATGTTTCCATTTCCCAACCCTGGTACTTTCTATTTATAAATCAAATCTATTAGTTTCAGCATTATATTTCTGATATGTGTTTGATTTATAGTTAGTTAGTACAACAGAGAAAAACTCCCATTTTATTAATATCTTAGGAAATAGACTTATTTTCTTTTCTTTCATTTCGTGAAACCAACCTTCTTACCCACCTATTTCTAATCCTTGGATCGAAAACCATGAACCTTATCATTTCCTTTTATTTTCCTTTTCATTAATTTTTAACACTCTATCATCTTTTATTTTCCTTATCTGATTTGTATATCCCATTTCCCCCTCCATCCCACCTTTTAACTCCTCCCAAAACCTCATTCCATAACTGCAACCTCCTCCCTACTTACTTTCCACATTTAGTACACCCATTTCACTAGTCTTCCTCCATTTATACCTTTATGCATAACTTTTTCCTTCTCCCAAGACTTAGTTACATCCTACCTCACTCTAGTCTATCTCTCCCCATAGGTTCCCATCTTCGCCAAGCCTTTACAACACCTATCTAATTTATCCCAAAACCTAGTACATCCTTCACAACACTTATTTTTCTCATTCTAACACCTTTCCTACCCTCTCTACCACCTCTCTCTTTCCTTTCTACTTTCACAACATCCTATTAGATTTTCCCAACACCTCTTTTATTTTTCCAACCATCTATCTTACCCTCTTGAACCATTCCTCTTTTCACAACATTCATTGGATTTCCAAGACCTCTTTTCTTTGTCCCAATGTCTAATTTCCCTATTGCTACACCCTTCTCTTTACTCTCTTTCTTTACAACACCTATTTAACTCTTCACAAGACATTACTTTGTGCTGCCCCAACACCCATTTTCACCTCTTCAAAATCTCACCTTTGCTTCCCTTTTGTCTCCAATTACCTACCACTTTCTTGTCTAGGCTTCATCCTTACTTCTTTTATCATGGAATCTTATTGCTCTTTCTCTTGGATTACGTAGACAATCACATCATGGAATCTGACTTGTTTTCTCACTTTCTTGATTCTTATTCCCTTGTTGTTAATGATATTGCCACCTTCTATGACATAGATGCATCTACATCGTCCATACATAAGATTGTTAGTACTTGTCTCACTTTTCCTCTTTTAGGGATTGTATGCATGCCTTCCCTTTTATGATACAAGTCTCGGTTATATTTGTTGCTATGATACATAATGATACTATACCTTATGATAATATTTAAAATACTTCATGTTCATTTTATTTTCCTATTTATGCAGTTTTATTCTGATTGCCCTACCTCTCCCATGGTCCATGATGACAATTGTAATCTTGAGTAACATATTGAACACAATAGCATAATTGTTTATTTCTTGAATATCACATTAAATGAAGTTTGTGATCTTCATACACCTTTCCCTTCGTATCTCTCATATTGATATTTCTTCAACCCATCCTTCTCCGTCACTATCTAACTTTTTTTATATATTACTAATCATTTACAAATATTCTGCCCACATGAGCATCAACATGAAACCAATACAGGCTCTTGCGAGCACAACAATGAGACTAATACTAGCTCATTTCAATCAACCACACTAGAAACCACCTATGGAAGACCAAGAGTCACAACTTAGAATTCCATATTAGATGTCCCTTTGGGATTTGAACTTGGGTCTTCACAATGAGAACTCAATGCTTTAACCAATTAACCTCAACCCTTGGACATCACCATCTAACTTTAATATTTAGCATAATGTTTTTTTTAATAATGTACATGTGTATGATGTTCTTTATACTTTGTCTTCTCCCTCCTCTAGCTTTGTTAGACCTTCTATAGAGCATAATGATGATACTTCCACTTCTTCCTTTTCTCCTCCACATACCTTACACACTTTTCTTTTAAACGTGAGGCTATTTATTATGAGGAATGCGAACAGGGTGCTATTATTGATTATTTCTTAAACGACATATTAGATTCATTTTATAGTTCAGATTCTAACATTACTTCTTCTGCAAGTGATTATCCTATATATGATGCATCTTCCTTTATTTCTTATTCTTCTAATTCTATAACCTTATCTACATTTTTTAATGGTGAACATCCTGCATTGCATGTGCAATCTGTTCTAACTTCTATGAATGAATTTCATTATCATGACAACATTCTTCTTTCTTCTTTTCCTAATACTGTAGAAGAAAATGCACCTATTTGGTTTAATTCATGTACTACACTTTTTACTTCCTTTTGTGAGTCGATAAATACATTTACCAATCGCTTCAGGCATACAGCTCAAGCATGTACTTCCCTTCTTATCATATCAGTCAGTTATTCTATCTTTTTCTCCTCTTGCAATCATGCACAAATAATTATAGCTATGTATAAGGGTCTGGAAAACATGTAAACATATTTAAGCAAATACATGACCCCCTCAGTTTTCCAATTCAACCAATCACTGTACCACATTATGTTCCTACTTCTGTTATTCCTCATAAGGTTATCGTATGTGCATTGCCCCTCAATCCTGCTTACCAACAAGTTAACATGAAAGTAGTAGTACAAAGTTTTCCTTCCTCTCCATCCTCTTTTGATGTACAAGGACATTCTCCTAATAGAAAACATTGTGTAATAAATCATACATATGACACTAAACAAAATAAGAAAACATTAACAACCCTAACTTTGCTTGCCTCTACTACTATTGATCTTCCCCCTCCACCTCATATCACCTCCTCGAATCTTAAAGAATACAATCTCATAGAACATTTACAAGCAACACAAGAAGGTCTCCTTTTGGGATCTCATTTAGACTTCTTCCATGCATAGGAGAGTATGTTATAAAGCCCTCTGGAAAATCTTTGTTTAACACAATGCCTAGCCCAATGAAGTTGCTTCTGTGTTTGTCTCTTGCTCATGATGACAGTCATTGTATTTTCTTCTTCCAAACTTCCTTCTGCTTTGGTGATCCAAGAGAAGCTCCCCCTTTTTATTGTTTTGGCTTATCATAAAATTGAAATTAAGCATGCTTTGGTAAACAATGGTTCTGGTCTAAAAAATCTGCAACCTGAATTTCTTACACAAACTAAATGTTGATACCTTTCATTTACAAAATTCGGGATACCAAATTAGATGATTAGATAATATTATTTAAGAATCTTGTGGCACTATTTCTCTCCCTATTTCTATCACCCTTGTTATTCTTAACACACTGTTACATGTGATATTGCTATCAGGATTCAACCATGTAGTTTTACGAGTCAAACTCATTGTTACATGTCATGACTAGACAATTATCTTATAGCATTCTCCTAGGCCAGCCATGGATTCATTGCATGGATGTTGTTCCTTCAAGCCTCCATCAATCCTTAAAATGTATACATAATAAAAAATATTTTACCATTTTGGCTGATGAGGCTCCCTATCAATATTGGCAAACAATAGAAGCATGTGTTAATTAATACTCAAGCAGATCTTTCTCCTCAACCTCCTTTTGTGTCTCAACCAGAAGATACTTCTCCTTCTAAAGATCAACTTTCTCTTGATAATTCTTTAAAGGCTTCTACTTCAATGGTTCCATCTCTTGACGATATTGTACCTCCCTCTTCCTCTTTTGAACCTTCATCCTCTGCTTCTACCTCCTGGATTGGCAATAATTAGGGCTCTTAAGATATCACCCCTTCTTATTCTAGTAACTAAAAATTTAATCTCAACAACTGTGATCTTCCAGTTTTGCTTATTGACCCCCATACTTATGGTCAAACCCCTCATAATCCTTCCTCTTCATCCTTACCTACTCAAGATGTCACTCCCCATTCTAATGACCCATCCTCTCCTAATTCCAATTATTGTCTAGGAGATGATTGGGGTTCTTTAGATTTCACTCACTCCTTCATAAGTGAATATAAGGTTACTCTCCAGGGTTTTGAGAATTTTGTTTTCCCTCTTGATACTCAAATTCCAAATCACTCCTCTCCAAATCCTTCTCTTAGTCTTCTTTTTCTTCCTTACATGGTGAGTGCATAATTAGTAATGGTGTTAAATCAATTTGCCTTATCAATGTAGGCCCTCCTCTTTCCTCCCCTAAACTTGAAAGATTACACAAAAAAGCGTTAAAAAAAAATTAAACAAAGGATTTCAAGGAAAAGGCCTTCACCCTTGTGAAGATGATATTGTTGAACCTATTCAACTCAAGCCATGTTTTTTTAAAACTAGTCTCAAATATTACTCTCCTACACATCCTTAAATTTTTAACCCTCATCTTTCATATGCTCCTTTCTACTCATTGGGCTTATCTAGTTAGATCATACTTTGCGGTATTAGATCTATATAATGACACCCTTTGCTTATGCACCATGGAAAGCAAATCAAGAAAACCTCCTAGCTATGTATATCTTGCTTATATATTTTACAAGCCTTATATCCCACACTACCTAAAAATTGCATTCCCTAATGTTTATGTTGCTTACTTTCACTCCCTTGCCTATTATAGAGTCAAAAATTGTTTTCTTTACAATTTCTACTCTATGTATTGCACTCCCCTTGCTAAAGGTTGCATTTAAGCAAATCTTTAGCCTTTTTCCTATGATTGTAATGCCCCCTTCCTGAGATTGCCCTAAATCTTTCCCTAGAATCACAAGTTTAATGTAGTTAGGGTTATAACTTACCAATTAAATGAATCTTGGTTTAGGTCTTGCAATCATGTTAGATAATATTGGAAATATAATTCATATGATCAAAACATATATAATAAATGTCTTATCTATTTAAACCATGTACAATACATAACTATTTCAAACCTATATAAACTACACAATATCTATAGGACATGATGGAAGGTTAGCCATAATAGGACTTGGATGAGAAACATGATAGGGCGCCTGAAGCTATCCTCAAGCTATGCCCAAGAGCGGATATACGATCCCTCTTGGCCCCAAGTGGCAAACACGGAGGCATCCAACCTGGGGTGGTGTGTTTAGTGGATAAACTTGTATCTGCCTTCCCTATTCATGTTGTCGTATCCATCCTTCGTATGATTGAGACTCCTTGAATCCATCTCAACAACCAACCCATGTGGAGATCAGAGGGAAAGCTACAATGGGGTGCTCATAGATTCTCCTATCTAAGCCCAAGGGCAGACATTCACCCCCTTGGCCCACAAGTGGCAGACACGCGGGCATCCAACATGGGGTGGCGTACTTAGAAGGAAATCTAGTATCTGCTCCCCCTTTCTTGTATTTACCCACTCCTCCACATGGTTGCTTATTGAGAATGAGCAATTTAATGACTAATAGGAATCTAGTTTGACCAACAATTACATCAATAAACATATCTAGATTCATAAGAGATTATACATTAATAAACATATCATTATTCACAATAATCATAATAGTGCATACCACAATACTTGCTAAAACATAAGACTGCTATATTCTAAGATGCAAATATATTAACAAATGCTGACGTTTGCCCTTGTCTACTGAGTGCAGATAATTATGATTGATCTACTCCAATTGCCTTTTCGTTTAATCTATTTTTGATATTCAGAAGATATTTCTTTTTTCCTTTGCAAATGATGTGACTTCCCATTGTATGCCTTTAGGAATGGAGGTGACTCTTCATGAACTGTCATGTACATCACAAAGGGAGGCGACTTTTGTAAACTAACATCCTCCTTTAACATAAGTGCTTGATAGAAGAAGTCAACCTTGCATTTAAATTCCTTTTTAAACATTAGCGCCCTTTCACTTGGGCGAAGGCATTAACATATGTTTATATTACTCCTTTAAATCGTTGCTGCAATATGATATTGTTGTTTATGAGTCTGTTGCTCTTAAATTGTTCTAAGTCGGCCTTGCCTTTAATATCCATTATTGCCATTTAATTTATATTGTTTTATCCCTAGTCGGCCACCATTATTCCATCACTAATGGTTTTTAACTGGTCGGTTTTCACAGGGAAAAGTTATTAATATTTGTTAGTGCTGTGATTTTGGGGTTTGATCTTCAAGAAATAAAATGGGACATCACAATAACCAAGATGCCAAAATGTACCTTCTTCCTAATTTAAGCCTTTGCTCGTCTTTGCTCGTCTTATCTATACTTAGACACACACACAATTGAGGAGACATCCTTGTGTTTGCAATAGTGTCCCCGATGTTTAAACTTTAAACAATCCATATGAGGGAAAAACCCTAACTTCAAATCTTCCAAAGAGTAATATCCAATTTCCACACCTTTTCTAAGTTTTTCCAATGGGTCATTCATATTATTTAATAAAAATGTCCTCTTAGCCATTTAAAAACAAGAATCAATCATCATGCCTCTTTATTGTTTCTTCCGACATCTTCCCATGAATATCTTCGATGAAAGCCTCTTCCATTTTTCCTCTACAAGCTCTATAATTTTCCTCTAGCATTTCTTAGCTCCTTTTTATGGTCTTGAAATCTCTATTTCTTTCTCTATCCCTTTGGCATATCTTTGGTAGCATCCATTTCCCCAAATCCTCCATACACAAGCATTGCACACACTTTAGAAATCCCTATAGGCTTTTACAATTTCAATACAATATTTATTTGCTTACCTACCTAACAAAGAACACCCCAAGCTAATCTCATACACTCCCAATATTTCCAAATTACACGTAGAGTTAAAATATACCAAATAGGGACCTAATCGAGGCAAGCTCTCAAGTAGTCCCAACATTTTTTCCTCTCCCAAGCATAAGTGTAAATCCAATTTCCAACACACAAAAGACATGGCTTTGAAATTTGCACTTACAAGTAGTCACAAAGCATTACATTCCTGTTTTGAAAATTTTATACTTGTACAATCACTGGACACATCCACAATTGGACAATCTCTACTACATTTTTGGTATCATCTTTGTACCTATTTTTGCAAGAGTTGTACCTCCTACTATTATTGATTGTTCCTGACTACATGTGTCTTAAATTAGATTAATTGACTTCATAAAACAATGTCTTTCTAGTAAAAAAATGAAGTGTACTATTTACGCTTCGGGAGTGAATGTAGTCTCTCCTAGGTAAAATGCATTTAGATAAGACAAAACTTTCTCTTTATGCTTGTCTAGAAAGGTCAAATTCTACTTCTTTTGTAATGCACTGGAGTAGAGGTTTATTTTTTTGCTTTCACCTATAGCAGTTTCATGGACCTAATCACATTATTCCTAGATTCTATACCATGCATCTTCCACATTGCCATTATCATTATTGTTATTAGCATTCACTACACTATGCTAAGTAGCAATCCCATGATTTGTTCATGCTTATATTTCCTCTCTTATTCTCCTAATATCCGGTCTCACCTATTTCTCCTAGAAGCTTGTAGGTGAATGTTCCTTGTTATTATCTCAATCAAGTGTTGTATATGCAACCCTTTTCATTGCAGCTCATAGTAGGCCAACTCTTTGGGACTCAACACTTGATTGAGATAATAACAAGGAACATTCACCTACAAGCTTCTAGGAGAAACAGGTGAGACCGGATATCAAGAGAATAAGAGAGGAAATATAAGCACGAACAAATCATGGGATTGCTACTTAGCATAGTGTAGTGAATGCAAATAAATCTAATAAGAAAAATGATAATGGCAACGTGGAAGATGAATGGTAGAGAATTTAGGAATAATGTGATTAGGTCTATGAAACTACTATAGGTGAAAGGAAGAAAATAAACTTCTACTCCACTGCATTACAAAAGATGTAGAGTTTAACCTTTCTAGACAAGCATAAAGAGAATTTTTTGTCTTATCTAAATGTATTTTACCTAGAAGAGACTACATTCACTCCCTAAGCATAAATAGTACACTTTTTTTTACTAAAAAGACATTGTTTTATGAAGTAAATTAATCTAATTTAAGACAATCAAAAACAATAGGAGTTACAACTCTTGCAAATATAGGTACAAAGATGATAACACAAATGCCAATTGCAGATGTGTCTAGTGATTGTACAAGTGTAGAATTTTCAAAAGAGGAATGCAATGCTTTGTGATTGCTTCTTGTAAATGCAAATTTTGAAGCCATGTCTTTTGCGTGTTGGAAATTGGATTTGCACTTACGTTTGGGACAGGAAAAAAATGTTGGGACTACTTGGGAGCTTGTCTTGATCAGGCCCTTATTTGGTATATTTTAACCCTATGTGCAGTTTGGAAATATTGAGAACATATTCCAAACTAGCAATAGGAAGTCAAACAAGAGTGGCAACAAGATGCATAGGTTCAACAACACATTCATCAACTAGCAACCAATCGCACAACTAAGCCAAGATAATCTTAACATGGACAATACTTGCATTATAATGGGCATATTGTGCTTTCTACAAATTTCATTCTTCGAGACAAATTGTTATAGGTATTACATGCATCACCATCCACAAGGTATTCCAGCTTCTTAAAGACATGAAAGAGCAAACCAAAACTTCTTTTGGGCTAGCATGAAACATAATATCAAAAAACTTGTTGAGTGTGATGCATGCCAACACCACCAAGTAGAAACTATTAGAACTCAAGGCACTCTCCAACCATTACCAATTCTAACTACAATATGGACAAATATCTCCATTGATTTTATTAAGTGGATTCCTAAGCCATGGCAAAATAGTTATTTTTGTGAGGAGTGATCATCTCTCTAAGTATGCACATTTATGTTCATTGGCCCATCCTTATAATGCCTCTATGGTTGCACACACCTTCATCAGCAAAATATTGCACCTCCATGGTATGCCCATTTCCATTATCTATGACTGTGATACTGCCTTTAGTAGTATCTTTTGGTAGAAACTTTTTAAGTTGCAAGGAATGCAATCAAAATGAGCACAACCTATCACCCACAAATTAATAGTCAATAGATGCTTGGAGGTCTATTTACATTGCTTTGCTTTGAAGCAATAGACTTACTAGGCTAAGTGGCTACCTCTAGTTGAATGGTAGCACAACACTTCTTACCATTCTTCAACCAAGATGACACTATATGAAGTCTTTAATCACCAACCACCACCATCTATCACATTCTACCTTCCAAGCAATTCCAAAGTACAGGTTGTCGATTCAACTCTCAACAACATGGAAAATCTATTTCAAACACTCAAAGGTAACTCGGCCCTAGTTCAAAACCATATGAAATAACAAGCAAATCAACACTATTCAAAGTACAAATTCACTATAGGGGACATGATCTTTCTATGCCTACAGGCTACAACCATATAAGCAAACATACTTGAAGCTCAAAGGTAGCTAGAAGTTAGCACTGAAATTCTATGGACCTTACCAAGTGCTACAAAAGGTTCGCAAAGTCACTTATAAATTGGACCTACCTATGTCTTCCACAATACATCATGCTGTCCATGTGTCTTGTTTGAAGAAGGTTCTTGGACAATGTATTCATGTTTAGTTGGCACTTACTAAATTGGACAATAAAGGTTCCATCATCCTCAAACTTGAGACCAATCTTGACAAACATTCAAAACAACTTCGTAACTACACCATCACAAACGCCTTGGTCTAGTGGCAAGGCTTGCAATCAAAAGATGCAACTTGGGAACATCTCCACCAACTTTAGCAACAATTTCCACAACTCAAGCCTTGAGGAAAATGATTTCCAAAAGGAGAGGACACTTTAGGACCCTTACATCCTAATCTTGTATTATTATTTTATGAGCATTAAAATAATCATAATTTAGTTATTTCAATCAGGCACCTATAGTATATGTTGGATCAACCCTTGAGCTACAGAGTTAGGGATTATGATACTTATACGAGTGAGTGTGACAACATGATGGACCAAACAGTGCGTTGCCATCACTTAAGTCACCCCCTTGAAAAAAAATGCACCCTCTTCTTAGTTTAAAGATCAGAAGTTTTATCTTCTCAGCCTTTTGTTCAGTTTGCAACCAACGTCGGAAGTTGACGGAGTTTTATAACTTCTCCCCCATCCAACGCTTCCAAGGACTTGACTTAAGATCTTTTGTGTCGGTCTTTTTCGGCAGTTGTCAATCGGCCCTTGGTTACTGAAATATCTTTATGGCCAATAAGGTGAATAAAGGCAGACATATATGAATAATGAGGGGGCTTGGCGGATTATTGCGAAGTTTGGAAAACTTTATCGGTTCCCAACAAGGTTCCCAAAACTTCACTATTCCCGCTGTTGTTTAAAAAGCTAAGGATGCTCACTTTTCTAAACGTTGTTTACAAAGGTAAAAAGGGGTAATAAGCAAATTTAAGCACTTCAAAGGCTATTACAGCATGGCAAAGTATAAACAAGTTTTCACAAATAGGGTGGACTCTAAAGCTATTTCAAAAACCTTACCCAAAAACCAATAACCAATGCATTCAAAATCGAATAATGTTTCATTGACAAAGATGTATTTGCATAGAGAAAAGATACTTGCAAAAATATAAGTTACATGAAGAGATACATCCATAAATGCCCGGTTCATTCACCATGATCATAAAAATGAAAGAGCTTATTACAAGAAATTATGAACATGAAGTATAATAGAAGATTGCAAGAATATCCACACTACACAGAGCGGTTTGAAAGCCAATATATATATATATATATATCATAAAACATTATGTGTTACATCACAAAAAAGGAGGGATTTTTCATCACAAGGAGTTTGAAACACAGAGAGTGAAAATGACGACCTTGATGTCCTCAATAACTTCTTGCATACGCTTAATCTGCGCGGGGGAAAAGAGGTTTTCATTAAACTCAACAAAGTGGGTGAAGGTCTCCATGTTGTTGCGCTCAAGTCCAAAACATAGCAGGGCAACGACTTGTCCAACTCGCTCATTTCGCAGTGCAGAGGCAATGCAAATTGCATCACCTACTAAACCCACATGTGGATGCATAGATAGACCTCTTAGGCCATCTTCGACACACAACAAATACCTCGGCCTCACCAGACACTTAGCAACCCACATTCCCCATTCAAAGCTCCTAGAGTTGCACATGATGTTGTAAAGGAAATGCTCGAGGAGACCAAAGTTATGGACGTGCACCTGAGACATGAAGTGCTCGCCAATAATCTTCCTGATCACCTCCTCCTCCACGCCACTACGAATGAGGAAGATCTCTCTAAGTTGGTCTACGACCAACCTACGCACGGCGCTTCACTCAACACCTTCAATGACAAGAAAGTCACTCCTTGCTTCAAAAGCTCAGTCACTCAAAGTACTTGACATACTTGAAACTAAAACTAGCATTGTGCAAATGAGCAATGACGAAGCTGATTTATAGAATGGAAAAGGCAAGCTAGCGGAATCCACTTGAGGAAAATTAATGCCTAAATTACATTCAAATTGTTGAGAGCTTAAAGAACTCAGCAATGTGATGTGATGGAAATTTAGTAAGCTAGATTGATGAGATATTCTACATTTAAAGAACCTGCACGGAAGTAATCTAGGTGGCACACTAACAGCCACTAGGAATGAGAAGTGGCGGATGTTTCGCACGAGTATGTGCCACAGGGCCTACTCACAGCAAGCGACGGTTCATTTTTCTTGTCCTGTCAATCGGAAATGGCAATACAATCATAACCACCCCCTCAAAATAGTCATTAAGGACTGAATTGTCATAGTCAGGCAGGAATCACTTGATTTTCCAACTAATTGTTTATTCGATAAAGCAGCGGTTACCAGTCTTTCCAAGAATCGCTTTTCTTTTCAAGAAATTCAAACTGTTAGGTTAAGGCGTTTTAAATATGTATGTTTTTGACGTTGCAGGGGTCCGAAATTTTGATCCTGCTTGCACTATGATGCATGAGTGAGAATCGATCATAATCAAAGGATCAATTTTGTAATTTGACATTTTGTTGTGAATGATTGTTGTTTGTGTGCAATGGATTTGTGAATAGAAGGCTAATGTTTATGTATAAGTCTATGAGCTTATATGAACATTTGAATATTCCTTCCCTTTGAGGATGTGTTGTTTTGTGGCATTTTATTCATTTATTTACAGTGAATGTTAAGTTGCAAATGTGTCGAGTCGGCAAGCTCTTAATAATCTAGTCTGTGAGCTACGATATTGATTGTTTGCCAGTCCAATTTCAAGCATTAAAGTTTTTCTTTAGTTTTAAAGCAATTTCTTTTGCATCTATTTTCATGGTTATGGATAGATGTTAGTTTGTCTTTCTTGCTTTTTGGTTAAAAGCATACCCCACTTTCTTTATATTCAAAAAATCCAAAATTTGTATCAGAAGAGGGAGTTGCTACCTCAATTAAAATTCAGAGGAAGATCACCAATGCAATAGTGATCTCTCCAACTGTTGTTGATTGATTAGTCCTTCTTTGGGCAATATAGAGTCATTTTGAGTTGATTATTTAAAGGACAAATCTGTCAACCAACATAGTGGAAATGGCAAAAAAAGTGTCTTGAAGATAGCCGAAATTGTGAAACCTTTTTTAGGGTTAGATTTTCAACTCAAATTTGGTTTGCGAAGTCAAATCAAAACAAATATTTGTTTCCTCTTCAAATATTCCCCACCCCAAAAAAATTACCTTAGAATTGCATTGGAATAAGGCTTGGGAGTCCCAAACCTGCTATTTCTATGCAATTCACAGGCTGAGTGGTTTTCATAGACTTTACTCAATTTGACCTCAATATTTACAAACTTTTAGAATCCAATTTTGATAAAATGAAAAAATTATACAGGAGCAACTCACAAGATTCTAAAAATATAATATATGAATGGTTATAATTTTAATACATAATTATAATTAGTTTTCTACAAACACTATGTATAAATTATAAATAAACATACATATTGAAAAACATCTATAACTCTCAAACCGTGTATCCTTTTTCAAATCTGATGCATTACACTCTAGGCTTCATTGGCTAAAATGTTTTAAATAAATTAAATTTCATATTTTTTTATTGCATTAGGTTAGCAAGAAATTTTTTTTTTTTTTTAAATTAATAAATAATCATTTATTTACAAAAAATGTGTCACATCTGCTCATGGCTTTTACTTATATCCCAATTTTGGAAAAAAAAAAATGTATTGTTTTGTCATAATTAGGTTGGCTAGAATGACACTTTCTTTTTTTTTTTCAAAAAAATTAGTGTTGATGTGTTTTTCGTGACCGTACGCAGAGAATAAAGTTTAAGCGGCCTCTATTCTCTCTTGATCAAAGTATTTCATGACGCTTAAGATTGCAAGAAAGTTCGATGCTCAACTCCAAGGTTTTTTGCAAATAGGCTCAGTTTGGCTCGATGTGATTTGCTGGTATTTCAAGGGGACTTACGAATTGTTCAGATGAGAAAGGGAATTCAAATGCTCGAAGGATTTGTCTATGAAGCGCGGGTTTCCTATTCTAATCGAAGTACTGAATTGAAATGGGGAGGGTTAAGAGAGTCTAAATCTATTCTAAGGCGTGGGATATGGAGCTCAACTTTCAGCAAACTTCTAACCGGACTTCGCTTTGCCTCGCATCGGACAGCTTCCACAGAGTCGGTGCAATCTTCAAGGGAGATGACAAAAGATGTTCAAACCACCACTTGACATAAAGATACCATCACAACGACGCATACCATTATTCAAACTGTGATTGAAGTTAAGTACATGATATTCCAGTTGACCACACAAGGCGCATTCACCATCAGCAAATACACTAGTGGTATGGATAGATGAAGTTGCTAGATCAAACACCACATTCCACAATTACTATCTACTACATGCATGAAATGAAATTACGCTCATTTACGCTACTTGAAGTAGAAGGGATGAAGAAACTCGCTAGCTATCCATAACAAAGATGAAATTCACCATCAATGAAAAGATCTTATTATATGAAAGTTTTACACGACAATCTCTTACAAAAGTTTTCAAAGGAAAACCTTCCTTCTCTCCAACTACACTATCCCTACTTCTAAGTTGTCTCTACCTTCTACTCTAATTCTATTGTCCTCATGTCTAATGAATGTCTCTGAAAGTACAAATGGGGGGACTCCCCCTTTTATAGTTGGCCAAGTCCAGCGGACGGCTCATATTACCGGTGGATGGCCCAGATCGTGCCACCTCAGCCCTAAACAAGATTTGCCCTAAAAACCGCCACAAAGAGGAGTGGGGTAATAAATGAGCCATTAATGGCCACTATCTTCTAGAAGATTCCCGTCTTGGAACGCGTTCACACTGTTCTCGATCTTCTTTCCTGACGTCGTTCTTTGACTTCTTCCACTTGGGCTAACACTTAGCCAATTTCTTGCAACTTTTTCTTCCTTCGAGATTGAAACTCGTAACTTGGGCTATTTGCTTTATCATCATCTCAAGTCATCATCGCTTGATCTCGACGTTCCTCCTGCAAAACAAGCAAGGAGAAGAGCATTAGAACACTTCATAATATAATCTCAACTTACTTACCTGGATTTTCGCGCTTTAACTTCCAAGCGTTCATCGTTTTTCCTTAGTCAACTTTGCGTTCAAATTCCTCATGCCTTAGCCAAATTTTCAACCCATCCTGCATTCTGCCTGGGCATACTTTGCTCTGATATTTCATCCAACTCAGATTCGAGAAGAAATCCTTTCATTAGGAATTTGATCAAAAATTATCTAGGCGATCATTTTCAAATTCATCGGCCAAGGCAATTTTATGTCAACCACATTTCATTTCATGCCTTAGAAAATTTTTCAAATTTCCCTTAGGAAATTCATCAACCTGGCGCCCATCAAAAATATTCACCCTGAAGGCCTCGACAAAGTGTAGAAGATTTCAAAATCCATTCCTGATCGACAATCATCAATACCCAGAAGAAAATTTCCTTCAGAACGCGCCAAACCCATGGGTACCCAACGAACGGGTTCATTTGATTTTCTTGAATTTTGAACCTTAGAAAATAATTTCTCATCAAATTTATTTCATTTCTTCAACTCTAGGCGCATATTTTCTTGCTCAACTTTGAAAAGTTTCTTCAATCTCACGAAGCTGGTACATCCTGACATATCCACAGCCAATTTTACTCATTCCTGAGAGAATTTCATTACCCCTTCAAGTTAGGCGTAATTTTCCTCTAGAGAGGTGGAATTTGTTAACACTTAGAAAAATATTTAAATTCCATCAATATTAGGCATCGGGGGATAATTTGCCTTAGAAAATTTTCGTTCCTCCATCTTTAGTCACTTTGCCTGTGAAGAAATTTTTTTTATCAACACTTAGCTCTACTCCTTTTAACGCCTTGGGCGCATTTCAATGGGTGGGCTTTGAGTTTTCCATACTTAGATATTTTAAACTTACTCCTCCAGCCTAGGGCGCAAATAACCATGTGAGCTTTCAATTTTAACACTTAGCGAATTTCTCTCCTTCCAGCTTAAGGGCGCAAATGAAGGGTGGTACTTCCAATTTTTTTACACTTAGAAAAAATTTATGCCTCTTTGATGCCTGGGGCGCATTTCAGGTGTCCAACTTAAAGTTTGTGATACTTAGAAAATTTCCAAGTCTCCCCCATCCCTTTTGGGCGCATTTGCATGTGTGAACATCAACTTTAAGTGATTTTAGAGA
Source organism: Sequoia sempervirens (assembly GCA_007258455.2). Lineage (NCBI taxonomy): Eukaryota > Viridiplantae > Streptophyta > Pinopsida > Cupressales > Cupressaceae > Sequoia > Sequoia sempervirens. Next base: position 43,618 of record VDFB02324477.1, on the reverse strand, counting down.
ACTTTCATCTTAACTCCATTGGGTGGGCGCATATGAGAGGTCAATCTTTCATTTTGCAACACTTAAAGAAACTTTGCTGGAGTCACCTCAGAGCCAAGGCGCATTTGACCCTCTCTGCTTCAAATTTTATATACTTAGAAAATTTTCCAAGCTTCTCATCTCCCATTCTCCTTCAAGGGCGCATTTTGAAGTGTGAGCCTCCAATTTTGGATACTTAGAAGATTTTTGGAACCTCTTCAAGCCTGGGCGCATTTCCCATGGCCTACTTCCATTTTTGTCACTTCCACTTTGGGTGCCTTAGAAATTTTTGATGCTTCTTCTTCTTCAAGGCGCATATGGGGGCTTGAGCTTCCAATTTTTTTACACTTAACTATTTTTCCATCACTCCAAGCAGTTAAGGCGCAAATGAGAGGAGGAATTTTCATTTTGAGACACTTAGAATACTCTCAGGCCACCTCTTCAGCTAAGGCGCATCTGGGGTCTTCTACTTCCAATTTAGAGCACTTAGTGGAATTTATACCTCTTTCCTTCGGCTTGGGGCGCATTTCATGGGTAATACTTTCACTTTTTGCCACTCAAAAACCTTTTCCATCTTCTCTCCTGAGCTGGGTGCATTTGGAGGGTCCTACTTCAAATTTTGTATACTTAGAAAAAATTTCAGTGCCACCTTCCCTCCAAGGGCGCATTTGACCCCCTGAGCATCAAACCTTAAGTACTTAGAAGAATTTTACCACCACACCTCCAGCCAAAGGCGCATTTTGAAGGGTAGAGTTTCAAATTTTCAACACCTAGAAATTTTCCAACTCATCATAAGCTTGTTAGGGCGCATTTGACAAGGCCTACTCCCATTTTTCCATACTTAGAGAAATTTCTTCACTCCTTCTCACTTGGGCGCATATGCTAGGCTGAACTTTGAGTTTGAAGCACTTAGAAAGACTTTACTCTCCCTACTTAACTTCAAGGGCGCATTTGGAGGAGTGAGCATCCAATCTTGAACACTTAGAAGATTTTCAACTAGCTTCAAGTTCAAGGGCGCATTTCACCACATGAGCTTCCAATTTCGATGCCTTCACTAAATTTCTTACCTCATCTTCAGCTTCTCAAGGTGCATTTGGCCTGTGAACTGCAAATTTTGCGTGCTTAGAAAATTTCCACCAACCTTCAACTTTTAAAGGAATTTTTTACTTGCTGGACTTGAAAATTTATCAATTTCAGTAAATTTTATGCCATTTGTCAAATTTAGAGTGACTTGATCGTGCTTGCCCTAATTTGCTATTTTTAGAAAGTTTTTCAACTTTGCACTTCAAGCTAATTTCAAGCTCCAAAAAGGCTGGATTTTGCTTTGTTTCGAATCTCGAGATGTTGTCGGGCCCTGATATCTGCATGCACCTGCTATTTTTAGCAACTTACTAAAAATAGCAATTGCTCAGAATGTCTTCAAATTTTGCGTGCCGATTGCCTGAAGGGTATTGATCATGATTGGACGCTGCATCTGCTTGGCTATCGTGTTTCGCCCTCGATTTTAGGAAACCCTAATTCCCTTGCTCCAGCCTGCTAAAAATAGTAAGTGCTTGATTTTCCATCTTCTGCAGCTCCGTTTGATTTGAAATTCGCGCCATAGGGTCTTCACCACATGTTTGTCCTGTACCCGTCGAGATCTGGTGTCAACCTGCCAATTATAGCCGTTTCTGAGGTGACTTACTATTTATAGTAAGTGCCTGTTTCTGAGACTTTCCTATCTGGATTTTAGAAATTTGGATAGTCGCCCAATTGTTGGTGAATTTACTGTGTATCTGCGACGCTGAGATTGACTTTCTATTTATAGCACATCCCGGAACATTTTACTAAAAATAGCAAGTTCATAGATTGCTTTCAAATTTTACCGTGATTCTGAAAGGATCGCGATCATGATGGATACTTGATTTTGCACATTTAACCTTCCTCATTTTAATACGAGCTTTCGAAACCTAATTTTGTATCTTTGCTTTCGGATAGACTCCGTTTGACCGTTTGATTTAGCATGATGATGATGAAACACATTTCGAAGTGTTGAGTAAGTGCCAAGTGATACACTGCTAAAATAGAAAGCGTAGAAAAAGTGGCCGTAGAATTTCGCCAGGATGATCTTGCATGTCATACTGCCCGAAAAATCTTGAAAAACCCAGAAAAACCCAGAAAAATCTCCAACATGCAAGCACTGGCTAAAAATAGTAAGTTTCTGAAAAGTGGTCGGTTACACTTGCATGTTATATCGTTGCGAAGCTCTTGGAAAACCCAGAAGGAATATGGCGACATGCGCTGAAAATGTCTGCATGCAAACCCTAATATCGGCCTCCGAAGGCCGAATGCTGAAAGTCATCGTCATGCTTTGCATGTCATATCACCGCGAAGGTCTCGAAAAACCCAGAAGGAATCTCCGGACATGCATCAGAAAATGTAACATCTAAACACCGAAAATTGCCTGCAGAGAAGGTGGGCTGCTAAAATAGCAAGTTGCAGTTTTAGTTCAAATTAACATGAGAGTAGCTTTAGTGTGCTCTGGACTTGTGATCTATTAGTATGGAATCTCAAAATGTTGAAAGAGGATGCTTTGTATTGCACTTACTAAAAAATATGTGGGTTGAAATTCGATGGGGAAGCCATTGGAAACTTCTTTAGGCTTTATACTAATACTTGATGTTAGTCTCTTTCCAATTTATTTACCTCATTTAACTTGGGGTTGGTTGGAAAATTCAAAACCTAATTTTTTGGGACAGCAAGAACTCAAAGCAAACTCATTAGCCGACACAATCTGGGAAGGCAGAGCTGATGAAAAGAGACAGCAGGCAGAAAAACAGAAAGCCAAAGTGGAGATTCCCCATTTCTGATGGGGCTGATGTGTAACGTCACAACAATTAGTAGCACCTCATTGAAATATCCAATTTTCACCAAATTAATTTAAAACTTTTTTTTAATAGTAGTCCATAAATTACATTCAATTTCCTACAACATTTATTACTAACTTCTTTTTTTTTTGGTTTTTTAGATAAATCATTTACTTTCTCATGTGAAGTTGCTTTAAGTCTCTTCTTCTAGCATTTTCATTGCTACTTAAGGATAATGTTTGGCCCATGATGATCTTGCACTCACCTATATATTGAATTTGTAACATAATTCTACATAGTTTCAAAATGGGGGGATGAATCTCGAAAATAGGGGAACCAAGGGGCTAATTTTGAAAACAAGTACAAGGATGCAAATGTATATAGTACTTGAAAAATTGATTATAAACAAATGTATAAGGATTCAAGAATAACAAATGAAACCTAGTAACATTTGGAAAGTTCAAGAGTTTGTTAGACATTGTTGAAAGCAATGGAGCGGAGCGATAGGAAGGGTTCAGGCGGGAAGGTGCGTGAGGATGGAGTTTTGAACTCCTCTAAGAAGGGCGATAGGGATGGAGATGACTCCGATGCGGATTCTACTGCTTGGTAAGTTTCTCTAGCTTCTACGGTGGAGGTTATGCTCTCCAAGAGTCCTTTGGTGCTTCCTGTTGTGCGTTTTTCTGTTTTTCTGGAGGCGGTTCCTAATGGGTCTTGGGAGGCTTCTATGCACCTGGGGCTTCTGTTTTTCAACATTGAAGATGTGTTGTTGGCTTTTGGGTTGGGGGATGGAATCTACATTCTCCTTTGCGGGCTATTGGAGGGCGACGCTTTGCTGGGTGTGCTCTTTGCCTAGTGGTTTGTTCGTGCCTCCTCCTTTTGGTTGGGGGTTTCCTTCGGCGGGTCAAGGTGCTCCTTTCCTTTCTCGGTTTTCTTTTTTGATGCTCTTTCTCTGGTTGGAAGAGTGTTGTGGTTTGCTGTTGTGGCGTCCCCCTTTGCTAGGACGGGCTTATCTCTATGTCAGTTTCTTTGCTGGGGTGGGATTTTTTCAGCTCATGTTTGCTCTATTCTTTTTTGGCTCTTGATGGGCATGTCTCCTCTTGTGGCTATTGCTCCGGGTTTTTTCCTAGTGGTGGGATTTGGCTTTCTGTGGCTACAATTTTGTTACTACTTCTTGTTGCTCTCTAATGCCTTCTTGGTTTCTTTTGAAGGCTTCTTCTGGTGGGATAGGTTGATGTTGCAGTCTGGGTTTTGCTCCTTGTTGTCATGGTTCTACAGGACTATGGCTTTGACCCCCCTTTGCTCTTTGAAGATTTTTTGGTTATCGGGGGTAAATATGTTTTACTGGCTGAAGAAGCTGGTGTTTCTCTTTGGGGTGGAGATTACCCTGGTTCTCAAGGCTCGAGAGTGTGTGCTCCTTTTGTGGTGGGCTGATTTGCTCTCTATGTCTATTCTCTTGTTTTCATCTCTTCTGACACCTAAGGTTGCTGCTAGTGTTGGGGCTACTGGAGTGGTTTCTTTTGGCTAGACTCTTCAAATGGTTTCTTCTCTAGAGGTGAAGTTTGCTCTTGTTGAGGTAGAGCCCGCTTCTATTGAGGTGGAGTTGTATGCTGCAGGTTCAATGGAAAGTCCTCCTTTCTTTTTCTTGATCCTATTGAAGTGGTACTGGCTCCTTTTGAGGTGGAGCTAGCATGAGCAGGAGTTGGGTTGCTTTGGTGGTTCGAGCTCTCACATCTTCCTTCCCTATAGAGGGGGCCCCTATCCTATGGAGGTGGATTGTGGGATGGTTTTTCAATTTGTAATGTTCCCAATTAGCTGGGCCGACCCAACTATTCTCAAGAGTGTTTTTCAACACTATTTCTCATTTATTTATTTATGTAACGTGTTCTAGCCGACTCACATTCGGGTTTGGCGCTTCTTTTCAATTTGAATTTTGTTTGTAATTTAGGCCGACTTCACTCGAAGTGGCATATTGAATTAGTATATATGTTAAGTCTTAGCGTTAGATCTGATCATCACAAGTTTGGACTTTGTTCTTTCCTTCGCTGTCGAGGGGACGTAGTTCACTCTGGCAGGGTCATTCAGGTGGGCGTAGCTGCACTTGAATAGATTCGTGATTTGCTTTCAGCTGCCATCATTACCTCATACATCACTCATAGGGATATATCGAATTGCAGGAGCTAAAGGTGCGAATCTGGAACAGTGAGTTCGCTACCGACACCATACTTCTGGGCGCATACTCTCGACATTGGAAAAATTGAGTGGACGATCTTCAGGGAGCAGAGAGCTCGAGGCGGCATCCAGGCAGAGCCATTCAACTCTGGACGCCACCCATTCAGGGTGCGATCTCAACATTGAAGCCACGCCAAACCTTAGATTTGGAATCACACGGGGTTCAAAGCATCTACAGGAGCCATAGCGAACAACACACTTCAAGCCGCCAGGATAAACGATATACTCATTAGATCGAGCCTTCACTACAAACAACACTCATCACACGTAGCAGATCTCCCACAAGTAGGCTCTATCGCATCTGGCAGCACAGGCATAGGTGGAGCAGTGCCACCTTGGGCGACGCTCATAACATCTTCAGTGTGAGCACACAGACCAAGACGAATTCCTAATATCGATCCTTGATGAAAAGCATTGTATCAAGAATTCTAATTAATCTCCTGGAATCGATGATCGTTGTACTCTGCATTGAACGAATAATTTATTATCTGTGAGTTGCATCATGTGTTAAATGTGTTGGGAATCTATTATCACTGTTTGAGTTTAAATCTAGAGGCAGTAATTACATTACACTTTCATGCTATTATTTTGTCTATGTTGTTGTGCGTGCCCTAGTATATTACAGTGGTATCAAAGCCATAAGGCCTGCCAGCCTGTGGGCAAAGTCTTATGCCATTGAGCCAGAGAGATATCCGTGCTATAGAGCGAGAGAAGAAGAAGTCTGAAGCTGCTCAAGGAATAGGAGGCAGAGGTAAGGAGAGAATGGGGGACCAGGATCAGAATGATAAGTTGGACAACTTCATGAAGCAATAGGACCAGACAAACCAGACATTGTTGCAAGCAATACAGTCTCTTACTGCTGCAGTCAACAATATTAAATCGGGATCCAGTAGTGTTGAAGGAGGCCATCCGGAACGTTCAAGAGGGGGAGAACAGAGCATAACTTCAAATGGTCACACTCACAAGCACCCTCAACCAAGGTTTTTTCCTAGAACAGAAGGTCGTCAAGAAGGGGAAGAGCAACGCAGCTATGCGAGTATTGTGCGTGAGTACCTGGATCTGGATGCGGATGCTCAAGCTGCAATCTCTTTCGATCAGTTTTATAGTGCTAGACGAAGTGATGAGAGACAACACCGTGGAAATAGAGATCTCCGGCATACGATCAGCAAGCTTTCATTCCCAACATTCGATGGTTCAGGAAAGATGACTGCACAATCATGGATACAAAAGTTGGACACATACTTCTCTCTCAGCCCCATGACTAAAGAAGAAGCTATCAAATTTGCCATTCTTCACTTGGAAGATCTAGCACATGAATGGTGGCACCATGGTATTGTGACCCAAGGATTTGGACAAGTAAATTCATATGCAAATTTCACGCAAAAATTGGTGGAGAGGTTTGACAGAAAAGACCCGGAAGCATACTTCCAGGAACTAACCAAATTGAAGCAAACAGGCACCGTGGATGAATATGTTTCAGAATTTCAAAGACTCATAGTTATGGTGTCCGATGTATCAGATAAGAGGCTCATTTTCTTCTTCATCGAAGGCTTATCTGATTCCTTTCATAGCTTGGTGGAGGCCTTGGAGCCAACAACTTTAGAAGGCGCCATTCGGAAAGCTTTGAGTCTTGAAGATTCCATCAAGAAAGGGAAGGCCATTGTTAAGAATGCACCAGCAGCGCAGCCAAAGAAGCCTTTCATTAAGGCAAATCCACCACCAAAGACCCCCCCTATAGGTCCACATGGCATGTCAAGGAATGAATTACGCAAGAAGGGCTTGTGCTACTACTGCAATGAGAAGTGGAATAATCAACACAAGTGCCAAGGGAGGGGACAAGTTTATTACATCGAAGTGGTATTCGATGATGAAGCAGATACTGAAGAGGGGGTCAATGAAGAGGACACTCCTGGGGAACAGCAAGAGTTCATAATGGAAGGAAGCCTAACAGGAAGCACTTTGGCAACACTATCAAGAACACCTCAATACCATTCTCTACGAGTGAGGGGAGTTCTTCGAGGGCAAAGAGTGACAATGTTAATCGATAGTGGAGCTACGCATAACTTCATCAATAAGAGAACAGTGGCTAAGTTGCGCTTGGCAACGGAGGACTTTGAAGGGTTTGATGTCCTGGCAACTGGAGGAAACGTCCTTGCACGAAACGAATTCAACAAATGGAGCTGATATTGGGTGGACACAAGATGAAAGAGGATTTCTATGTTGTCGATGTCGATGACACAGACATGGTCCTAGGGGTACAGTGGCTTCATTCACTAGGAGAATACACCACTAACTACCAAACCTTGGAGCTGAAATTCAAGCATGAGGGCAAGGAGGTGGTGCTCAAGGGCCTCTCCAGGAATGGTCCTATGGTGGTTTCGGCCAAAAGAATGGAACAATCTTTCCGTAGGGATCAAGTGGCAAGGTGTAATGTCCCCTTCTAGTTGACCATGACATATCAGCAGGATTGGCCTATTAACGGCTCTCGTAGGCTAATGAGGCATGGTGAGAGAGTCATCTGGCAGTCATTGGGTGATTACTTGGCTCAGTATTTGGTTGGAGTAAGGTTTTCCATCATATATTATTATTGTTTCTATTTATGGAAACCTTATTTTATAATTTGATGTTGAGATGCACTTTATTAATAATATAATATTTTAATATTTTATAAAGTGCAAAAATTAAATTATATTGGAATCTTCTAGAAGTTAAAAAGATAATATTATTTTATTGAAGCCGACCTCTAGAGGAAAAAGCATAAATAGACCTTGAGGTCTCACTATTGAGGCAGGCAGATTTGGATGTTGTTGTTGTTGTCTCATCTTGTGGAGCCTAGGGTTTCTGCAGATTATTTCATTGTCATAAGAAACGAAAACTTCCTATCGATAGCAATTTTGAGGGTGTGAAATATCACCTGAATTATTGCAGCTGAGGGAGAGGTTACTTCAGACTTCTCATTTGGAGCAAATCGATTTGGGGATTCATAGCTATTTATTTGGTGTTGATTCTTCTTTCCTTTTGCATCGATTTTTCCTTGAGTAGAAAGACAGATTTTAATTGTGAGGTGATCCGATATAAATCAGATATTTGCAGTCATAGCTGGGACGCCATTGGAGGTTTATTATTATTTGTGGAGCTTTATATGTGCATCATTTCTTCTCAAGGCTTGGTGCGCCCACTTTATGGGAGTATAATAACAGTGTTTGGTGCTTGAGACAGCTTGTATTAGCTGCCAATTATTTTAAAATTGATACCAGACCTGAACAGGGGCGGCTGGGTGAACAGGGGCAATTTGGAGGCATAGATTTGTTTGTGGAGTCTTCCTTTCACAACAATTATCCTCATAGTTTGGTGCGCCCACTTTCTACAGGCATGGAGATTATATTTAGAGCTTGAGAAGACTCAAAGCTGGTGGAGATTATTTAATTTCATCAAACTGATCTAGACAGCGGCCTTGCTGGGAGGGCGATTTCATGGAAGGCAGCTGGGAAAAATCTAAATAAAATTGAGAGTCATTGTTGGGTGTTAAGGAGGTCAGGCGCTAGTGTTTGGAAGGCAAATTCAATGCAGTCAATGAGAATCGAATTCTTCATACAGGCTGCCAGCTATTCCCAGGTTTTTCTTTTACACAAATTTGCAGTCATTGCATTTATTTAACCAATTCATTATCGTTCCCCTTGCTGGATTTGTAAGGCATCCTTTGGCATTGATTTAGGAGATCATTTTCATCAGCTATTTCATAAGTTTAGTATGCTGCTGTAATTGTCTTTGCATATCAGATTTGAACTTTAATTTGTGCATGACGACGTAAAACCAAGAGATTTGGTTATTGTATCAGCTTATGTTGGGAGTTTATATTACAATAAGCATATCAAACTTGAGGAGGCATATATGATTGCAATGTTCATTTAAATGACATGATAGGATGCATGCCAATTGTTTGTCCAAATGCCTCTTGGCTGTAGATGTACTTTATACATTTAGTTCTTCATTGGAATGCATTTTAAATTGCATAGAAGCATTGTAATTCATCTAAATGCTTGCATAGTAGTTGTAGAAGTCTACCTAAGCTTTCAAAATCATTTGGTATTCAATCTTTGCATCAAACACAAATCTGAAACAACATATCAGCCACTCCACACATTGCATACAAAGTGTTCGACGAAATTGCAAGGTTGCAAATTGGGGAAATTTGTGATCAGTTTTGAGCAAGGCTCATTACACAAGGGCAGCAAAATGCTTGATTACAGATACTAGCACACCGAAGGAGGAAAGAGCCTTTCCCAGTGACATTCAAGCTATCTTGGATAAAAAGTGCAAAGTTTTTTGAGAGATACCAGCAGGATTGCCACCAGATAGAGGGTTTCAGCATGTGATAGTGCTTGAAGAGGGAGCCAAACCCGTGATCACCACTCCTTATCGTCATCCACGAATATACAAAGAAGAAATCAAGAAAGCCATTAAGGAGTTATTGGATATGGGGTTTATATGCCCAAGCTCAAGCCCCTTTGCTTCATCGGTGGTGCTAGTCAAAAAGAAGGATGGGCCACTCAAGATATGTATCGATTATAGAGCTCTCAACAAGAAGACAATCAAGAACTGCTATCCCATTCCTAGAATCGATGAATTAATAGATGAGCTACATGGAGCAGTATACTTCTCCAAGATTGATTTGCGTTCAAGCTACCATCAGATTAAAGTTAGGGATGAGGATGTGCAAAAGACAGCTTTTAGGTGTCATTACGGGCATTATGAATTCTTAGTGATGCCGTTTGGGTTAACCAATGCCCCCGCTACATTCCAATCTTGCATGAATCAGGTATTCATTCTTCAATTAAGGAAATTTGTGTTGGTTTTCTTTGATGACATCTTGATCTACAGTAAAACATGGGAAGAACATTTAAAGCATATAGAGGAGGTGATTGACATCCTTGAGAAGAATTCATTATGTGCCAAGATGTCGAAATGTGAATTTGGAATGACCAAAATCCTATATTTGGGCCACAAGATCAGCACTCAAGGGGTTAGTGTGGATGAAGAGAAGATCAAGGCAATACAAGAGTGGGCTACCCCCAAGAATTTGACACAATTGAGGGAATTTGTGGGCCTATGTGGCTTCTATAGAAAATTCATGAAGGGTTTTTCCCATCGGGATGTCACCATTCAAAGCTCTCTATGGTTATGAGGCCACTTCCTTCATGGATCTGATTCTTGCAGATAGTAGAGTTCTGAGCGCTAGAAACATGTAATGTCCCCTTCGCAGTAACCTCGCAGAATGCTAGCCCCGAGAGCTAAAGGCGCAACAAGGGAGTTGGTTTACTTAATTATTTATTATTGCCTAAGTATCAAGTTAATTTAAAAAGGTGATATTAAATAATTAATAAAACATGATGATAAAGTGACTTAGATGAAATATTTAAAATATGACTTTATAAAGTCACTTTATAATTTTGAGGGGAAAATTAAGTGAGATTTATAAAGAACAAAAAGAAGCTCATTTTGGGACTCACTTTGGAATGCATACTTTTCACAGGCAAACTAGTCGAAGTTCCTGAGTAGGGTTTGAAGACCTTACAGTCAGATTCGGGTGTGAAACACCATCCCCTAGCTGGAATAGTTACGTATTTTGGGTGTAGAAGATCTTTCAAGTGCAGGTTGAATCTGAAGATAATTTTGGAGAATGCAACTCGAGTTTTATTTCATATTTTCGTCATATTTGGTTTCAGAGTTTTTGCTTCTTCATGAAGTCGAGATTTGGAGCTATGAACACACTCTTTGAAGGCATCTTACACTAAAGAATCCCTAGGCACAGCATTATCAGACATAAGACTCCATTCTTGAGTCGAGTTTAAGAAGAACTGGGCAATTAGTCACTATATTCGATTATTCTTGTGGCTGTTGGTGAACGGAGTTCTACACAGCTCTTCATTCTGGACGCCATTAAAGATTTTCGAGTTGACTATTCACTGGGTCGTGGCAGTCTTTGGAAGGCGATTCTGGAGAGCAATATTCACTCAAAGAAGCACAGCATTGTGAAGAAACATTGGGCGCAGCTTTCACAAACATTAGACCTTTGGAAGGTTGCGATTTCTGGGTGTAATCTGAGCAGAATAGAAGGGACGCGATTTTCTGTGTAGAGGCGTTTTCTTAAAACAGATTTAAGCCAAAACCCAGGTCGTGGCTTCTCCATTAAGTTTAGCAGGGCATTTGGAGGTGTTCCAGCCGGGTGCACCATTTCATATAAGAACCTTTGATGCTGAGGCGTGTTGGCTACTAAGTGCTGACTGAATCTTGTTGTGGTCGTGGTTTTCCATCCAGCTTGAGGACGTCTTGCCTTACCCAGGTCTGGGTGTTCATTTCCTGTATTGAAATCATATGCTAATGGATGTAATATCTATATGCGATAAGTCTGGGTTTTGTGGTGTCATGTATTAGCTTTGTTGGGGTTTGATAAGTCAGTCTGTTAAACTGAGAAATGACATTTTGCATAGGCAATTCCATCTTTGAACTGTCATGTATGGGGAATTCTGTCTACATGATCTGCAGTGAATGATAGTGTTATTGTATTGCATTTGCTGTCAAAAATATAATATACATTGTATTGGCAAATGCCTTTCTCTGTAAGTTGGAGTCACATGTAAGTTGCTGTTTCATTTTAAGTCTGTTCTCTGTGAAAAGTCTGATTATTAGAGATCAGAAAATATTCCGTAAATTGTAATAGATGGCTGTAATGACAATCTGAATGTGAGTGTTGCTGTTTCTATATTTCAGACCTTGTTGTACTCAGAAATAGCATAGCCAACTGGTTTTTTAGTCTTATCGTTATTGCTGTGTAATGCTAGTGTTGGCAAGAGAAGACTTAGTGAAGAGTTTGTCATTTAGTTGCTGTTACAGTCACTAATTAATTAGCGACAAGATTCAAATGTACTGCTGTTGCTGAAATGTGTGAGAATCCGAAGAATAACCAGCAACTGTTCATTTTTATCATGTTTATATATTCTTCTTAGTGATGCCTTGTATTCAAATGAGCAATGTCAATATATATATACATGACATATTCAGTCCCAATATTGTAATGTGACCCTCCTGCTGTATGCTTATTTTCTATGAATGCAAATTCAATATTAAGTGAAAACAAAACCCTTCAAACTGAACAAAACATTACACAAATTCTATACAACTCCGGGGAAGGCATTTTACAAGACATGATTCAGTAGAACGTGGACATCATGAATTCCTTTGAAGAAAATCTTCAGCGAGCCCAAAATCAGCAAAAATTATATGCAGATCAGCAAAGGACCGAGAGGGTTTTTGAAGTCAACGACATGGTGTACTTGAGGTTGCAGCCATACCAACAGTCATCTCTCAAGGGAAATGGAGCAGAAAAACTGAAACCAAGGTTCTATGGGCCATTCCAGATTACAAGGAAGATTGGAGAGGTTGCTTATGAACTTGAATTGCCTCCTGGGAGCAGACTCCATAATATTTTCCATGTGTCATGCTTGAAGAGGGCTTTGGGATAGCAGATCGCACCCTCTATGGAGTTGCCACCACTTGATGACGAAGGCAAGCTCATCCTCGAACCAGAGACGGTGCTAGACGTGAGAGAGAGGCGGCTAAGAAACAAGATCATTCCAGAATATTTAGTAAAGTGGAAGAACCTACCTGCTGAAGACGCCACATGGGAGGGTGTGGAGATTTTTGAACACCCTAATCTAAGGTTGCTTGAGGACAAGCAACCAACTGAGGGAGGGGACTATAATGTTCCCAATTAGCTAGGCCGACCCAGCTATTCTCAAGAGTGTTTTTCAACACTGTTTCTCATTTATTTATTTATGTAACGTGTTCTGGCCGACTCACATTCAGGTTTGGCGCTTCTTTTAGATTTGAATTTTGTTTGTAATTTGGGCCGACTTCACTCAAAGTGGCATATTGAATTAGTATATATGTTAAGTCTTAGTGTTAGATCTAATCATCACGAGTTTGGACTTTGTTCTGGCCTTCGGTGCAGAGGGGACGTAGTTCACTCTGGCAGGGTCATTCAGGTGGACGTAGCTGCACTTGAATAGATTTGTGATTTGCTTTCATCCACCATCATTACCTCATACATCACTCACAAGGATATATCGAATTGCAGGAGCTAAAGGTGTGAATCTAGAACAGTGAGTTCGCTACCGACGCCAACCGACGCCATACTTCTGGGCACATACTCTCGACATTGGAAAAATTGAGTGGACGATCTTCAGGGAGCAGAGAGCTTGAGGCGGCGTCCAGGCAAAGCCATTCAGCTTTGGACACCACCCATTCAGGGTGTGATCTCAACATTGAAGCCACGCCAAACCTCAAATTTGGAAGCAGCGAACTCATCACGCGGGGTTCAAAGTGTCTACAGGAGCCATAGCGAACAACACACTTCGGGCCGCCAGGATAAACGATATACTCATTAGATCGAGCCTTCACTACAGACAACACTCATCACACGCAACGGATCTCCCACAAGTAGGCTCTATCGCGTCTAGCAGCACGGGCATAGGTGGAGCGGCGCCACCTTGGGCGACCCTCATAACATCTTCAGTGTGAGCACACAGACTAGGAGGAATTCCTAATATCGATCCTTGATGACAAGCATTGTATCGAGAATTCTAATTAATCTCCTAGAATCGATGATCGCTGTACTTTGCATTGAATGAATAATTTATTATCTATGAGTTGCATCATGTGTTAAATGTGTTGGGAATCTATTATCACTGTTTGAGTTTAAATTTGGAGGCAATAATTCCATTACACTTTCATGCTATTATTTTGTCTATGCTATTGTGCGTGCCCTAGTATATTATAGGATGGAGCTGCAAGATTGCTACTGTTTTTCAGTCAGCTGTGTCTATGGGTTTAAGGTCCCTGACAAAACCTGATGATGGCTCTCTTTTGGGTTCAAGGTCCCGGAAAAACCTGGTTGAGGGTTTAAGGTCCCTTTAAAACCATTGGGTTTAAGGTCCCAGGTAAAACCTGTTTGTATTTGGGTAAGAGTTTTTGGCCCCTGCTTTTCCTTTGTGCAGCCTATTTAGTCTTGCTGTATTCTTAGTGTTGTTGCTGATTGGCTGCTGATGGTATATGTTCTATCTTTGATGCAGCATGATCTTCCTAGATAGGGTTGTGGGTCCCTTCAAAACCGTTATGTAATGGGTTTCAGGTCCCATCAAAACCTGTTTTTCCCTTAATCAAAAACAAATGAAACTTTGAAATATTAAAGTAACTGAACACATTGTATTGAACAATGAAAACGTTGAATATGAAATGTCAATATATTATATTCAAAATGATGATTAAGTTCAAAATTCAAATACAATTAGTCAATAGCCCAATGTCTCTAATCATCCCCAAAGTCTAGCCAAAATCCTCATCACTCAAATTACTGAACTCATCATCAACATGTCTTGGCTCCTCTAGGTCTACATTCCATTGGGCTGCTAGACTCACCTTGTATGTGAGGCTTATGTTTCAATCAATGAAACACAAGGTGCTATGTGTAGCAACAAGCTTCTCCACCCTCCTTGAGGTAAGCATATTCCTCTTAATAGAGTGGATAAAACTATGAATAGACAGTTCCTCTCAACAGGAGACAAACTAAAAACTCAAGACAACAAGCAAATGGCTAGTGTAGTTGTCAAAAAACAAGGCTCATACATAGTCCGCCACAGAATTGGATCCGCCTATGACATAGTCTCCCTATCTATCTTGGCCTCTTCTAGATATCCCCTAAGAGTGACAAATTTTGTCCACTCAATACAAATTTTGACAGCATCTTCAACACTGTACATCTTAATAGCCTTCATGAAACCTATCTTCACTCAACATTCACCATAGGGCTAACTCTACTAGGCCTTTAGATAGACAACTTCAGATTCAATACATAGGCAGCCATGTGCAAAGGAGTGTGAGCTTCTCCCATCTCTACTGAATGATTGGCTGAATGTGTTCATGATAATTGCAACATGGAGTCTTTCTCTTGTACAATGGCTTTCATTTGGCCAAGCATACTATCAATGCACTTATACACTTCTCCAAGGCTAGATTCATTGGCATCCCCATATCTGTTGACTATGAAGACTGGAGAAATGATGGAGATAATATATTTCGCATCAGCCCAAAAAATGTCCCTTGATTGAGAATTATTGTTAATAACAAGCTTCATTGAGTAGATGCAGTCATCCTGGTTACTGCCACTGCAGTGCATCGTCCGAGCATAATGAGGTTTAAGCAACAGTTTGACTCATGGGTTCAATGCCGACTGAAGTATCTGAATCAGATATACTAGAGGAAATTAACAAGATTCAAAAATATTAATAACAGTCAGTTGATAAGCAGGTAAGGAAAAAAAATGGGTCTGTCTTTTAGTAGATGCTAGTAGCACAGTGAAGGGTTTTACACTCTTCAAGGACGCATGGAACTTCTAACCTATCTGAAATTGCCAGAATAGCAATTTGGATCAGCCATCCACTTCTCATTTAGTAAGGATGAGAGAACACTTCAAGGAAGAAGGTAGGAAGGTAATCTTCATCGACTATCTAAGTAGTAGATGCAGTCATCCTGGTTGCTGCCACTGCAGTGCATCTGATGTCCGAGTATAATGAGGTTTAAGCAACAGTTTGACTCATGGGTTCAATGCCGACTGAAGTATCTGAATCAGATATACTAGAGGAAATTAACAAGATTCAAAAATATTAATAACAGTCAGTTGATAAGCAGGTAAGGAAAAAAAATGGGTCTGTCTTTTAGTAGATGCTAGTAGCACAGTGAAGGGTTTTACACTCTTCAAGGACGCATGGAACTTCTAACCTATCTGAAATTGCCAGAATAGCAATTTGGATCAGCCATCCACTTCTCATTTAGTAAGGATGAGAGAACACTTCAAGGAAGAAGGTAGGAAGGTAATCTTCATCGACTATCTAAGTAGTAGATGCAGTCATCCTGGTTGCTGCCACTGCAGTGCATCTGATGTCCGAGCATAATGAGGTTTAAGCAACAGTTTGACTTATGGGTTCAATGCCGACTGAAGTATCTGAATCAGATATACTAGAGGAAATTAACAAGATTCAAAAATATTAATAACAGTCAGTTGATAAGCAGGTAAGGAAAAAAAATGGGTCTGTCTTTTAGTAGATGCTAGTAGCACAGTGAAGGGTTTTACACTCTTCAAGGACGCATGGAACTTCTAACCTATCTGAAATTGCCAGAATAGCAATTTGGATCAGCCATCCACTTCTCATTTAGTAAGGATGAGAGAACACTTCAAGGAAGAAGGTAGGAAGGTAATCTTCATCGACTATCTAAGTAGCATTTATGGGACCTAAAGCCTTTTCAGTGAGGATGTATAACCAGAATATATTCCAAGTATCTTGGACATCCATCAAGACAAAATGACCGGAGCTAAATTTGTTTGCATATGCTATCCTAACTGCTGTTGATGTTCATGCAGCGTCGGTCATCTCTTCCAGCCCAGATCGAATAAAGATGTCAATTAAATGATTTCATGAAATGATGCGTCACTTATTAAATGACAATTAATATTTATTTAATGTAAGGAGACTCGATTTGTTATGAGGCCGACTTCTTGAAGAGTCACATACTTTTCATTGAACATGATTCATTGGAGAGACACACTCTTCTATATAGGCCGACTTGTCTTGAAGAGACACGACCTATCCACTCCCTTCATTGTCTCTCATTCATTCATTCCTATCATTGTTCATCATAAGTCGTCTATCATTGTGCGAATTCTGTAGGTGGTCAGATCGAGTTTTCTATAGAAGGCTAAAGTTATTATCTGCAGTTTGTATCACATTGTTATTGTGGTGGCATAAAGTTTGTAGTTCATCAAGTTCGAGTCGCTCAAGTGCGAGTTTGTCTCAAGAGCAGATCGTTGATTTTGTAGAAGGCTGAGATCTTTATCAGCAGACTGCTTCATTCTGTATTTGTGTTGCATCAGATTGTGGTGCATATATTTGGCCTTCATATTGGCCTATTGTAAAGGAGACAATTATTGTTAATATTCAATATATAAGTGATATATTGTTGCTGGGTTTTTCTCCCTCAAGAGGAGGGTTTTCCCAGGGTATCTGCTGTGTTCTTGTGTTGATTTTTGAATTACTTTTCTGTGCTCTAATCTGATCTTAAAACTAACAACTGCCCATGACCCTTCATTTCAGTTCCAGCATTCGCATGAGACTAAGAATAGGCAAAGAGACACTTTGTAGCCTTTGGGTTAAACTTGTTAATTCTCACTGATTCTTCATCCCAGACACGTGGGAGATGAGAAGAAGCATTCCATCGAGAGTGGTACTCACGGGAAGAGCTCCAGTCCATAACAAAGGTAAGGTAAAGGTATTCTTTTAGACCACCACTAAGAAAACACCAATTCGATGATTGAGAAAGTCCATGTGGAAGCTCACAACTAGATTGTTTTCCTTGTCAACTTACACCAACAAGGTGTACATACCCTAGCCCTGTTCCTCCTCTATGAAGTAAACATCTTCCCTTTTAGGTATAAAAATTGTCTTCTAAGGTATAGGCTAGCCAGAGTACAAGAAAATTTCTTTCCAGTTATGTTATATATTGTCCAAATATTATACCGCTGGGTCTTAACCTTATGACCAGGTTCACAACTTAACCTGACGATGCCAATTGTTACAGATGCATATGGGTAAGTCGAAGCGGCCTTACATTTTGTTTTTTTCTGAAAGAGAGATAATTCGTCTGTGGGCAAAAACAATTTATCTTTCTAGATCAATTTGTTGGGTTCAACCTTGTGACCAATTCTCTCTAAATTCAACTCCAAAAGTCAAAATGAAAATCACCTTCTTACCTCTTTTTCAGCTATCTCTATAAGCCGACGCTCCAATGGCTCTCCTCGCATTTCCAAAACCTAGAGCCACCGATAAGTGCCAGTCACTGGAGAATTAATGCATTACCATTACGAGTTCAAATCGTTCCTAATGATGAAAGATACGCATAGTTCATTAGTATTAGGGATTAAGATTGTTGCGAATGGTGAAAGTATGCATAAAGAACAGTGACTAGGATTTTAAAATTTGGGTTAGGCGTTACAGAAATGGGGCGAGGTGCATAACCATTGCTGACGGCAACCCCGGTTCTGGCAAGGCCCAGGTCTATGCCCAAGCTGAAACCTCCGCTCCATGAACAGTTTTGCTTCATTCTGTACGAATTGCATTGAAGCTTCGGCTCTAGATTCACTTGTTCCACTATTTTCACCTTCTTCTTGACCTCTTGTTTGACTGGTTCTACTATTTTCTTCTTCTTCTGCTCCTTAGTACTGCTGGCTCTGCATCTTACACCAACTGTTGTACTCTTCCTACAGCCGTTTTCAGTATTCCCTGTAAAAATTGATGATATGAAGCAGCGCGAAAATAGAGAGTAATGACAGTAAACTGCCATGGATTTCAGTTCTATATCGTTTCCATGGTGAAGAGGCTTTACAGTCGGAATGACACTTAATTTCAAATATGTAGAGCTGAATGGCACTTCTAAATGCCTCCCTTCTCCTGTTATTCACAAATTTTCTGTCGTTTTAGGCTAAGGTCGCGTATAGGTTGCTTCCTAAACTTTCTGACGGGTGTGGCCGAAGAAATTGAAGTAATCCTATAAATTTTATGTTAGCAATTATTCATAAAAAAATTCGTTGAGATTTTGTACGGAGCTTCTGGGTTTATGGATGTTCAAAATTTTAGTTAAAAGTTTTTAGGAAGTTGATTTAATGGTCTTAAAAGTTTTAGTTTGGATTTTTATTTTATTTTTAAAAAGAAAGTTAAAGTGGTTTATGAATTTTTCAGCATTATGTAATGTGAAAATTTTTAATTGAGAACTAAGAAATTGAGATGTATTTTAATGGTATTCTTTGAATCAAAAAAAAAAAATTATAAGAAAAAAATTTAGCATACAATTTTTAAAATTCTAAGAGCTAAAAACAAGGGTTTCTATTTTCAAAGATAAGATTTCAATTATCCAATAATTTTTCCCACGTCAGAGGGGGTTGGTCGCTTCATATTTATAGATCTTAAAAAACCTCCTTGTATGGGACTACTTACAATTATATGCTAATATGCACTCTCTCTATTAAAAAATGATAAAGTAGTCATTTTTCATTTTATCTTTTAATTTTACTCTACATGGATGTCTTTCGTGCATGGTTATAGTAAATATTCTAGAGCTCTTTGGACAAATTCATTAATCTTAAACATGAACCCTTCACTTTGTTGTGCTAAAGTCTCTACTTTAGACCAACACTTATCCAATTTCTAGGAACTTTTTTTATTACATTAGATTGTGCATATGATTTTATCCTTTAGATGAGATCACAAGCATAATACAGTCCACCTAATTCCAAATTAAAAAAATTAGTTTCTAAGACCGACAATCACGAGATATGATAGTTGCATTTTGACATGGGGAACAAAAAGTTCAAATCATTTGTATATTTAAGGACATCATCCTAGAACACTTTCATGCATTAAAAAAAAAAAAAAGATTAATTATCACTCATTAGATATCACACAATTGCTCAACCTACAACAAACTTTAATATAATCAATAATCAACATTTGACATTCATTGTCAACTTCACTATCAAAAATGTATTGTTAAGGCATCTATTAGTTTCAACTTGTATCATACATCAACTTGCATCAAACCTCAAAATAATCAGTAGTTAACAATCAACATTCGTTTTCATTACTTCTCATTTTCATTACTATTAAATCAACAAAGGGGTTTAACTTGGAGTTAAGGAAGTTTCATACTCCAATGCTCATGGTAGGTTCTCAATAGTGCTCTTTAGAACCACAATTTTCCCCTCACATGTAACACCTAGATAAAAATCTTCTATAGGTACCAAAGATCATTTTTTACAACTAACAAACTCAAACCACCATGACAATCACACAAGATGAATCAAATCACCAAAGTAATCTAGAGCTAGGCCCTCAAAACATCAAATCAAAGGTCATCACAAGTCCCTGAAAATTTACCCAATACCAAATTACATATGCTTCAAATTTATGTCATAATATTACCCCAATCAAAATCAACATTGATTCACTTTCCAAGTAATCCTTGATCCATCTAATTTATTTTAATTATCATTTCTATCTATACATATTCGTTATCACATATCTAAGCTATTAAATTAATTTAGGGTCTAATTAAATTGATTAATGTTATCATTATAGTTTAAACCTAATATAAAGTAATATTAGGTGCATTTTATTTTCCTACATTTTGGTGACCCTATAACTTTAATGCCTATCTTTTAGTGTAGAATTTTCCAATTATTTTGAGTTTCAAATCTATTTTCCCTAATTTTCTTGCTAATATGTGAATTTTATTACTCCCTATGCATTTAGTGTTTTATTTAGGATTTGACCCTTAGTTAATTTCACTTTGTGGATCCCCTATTATGTTTTTTTCATTGCTAAATGTGTAATAATATATTGCAATTAACACTTATCTTTGTCTCATATTCATGCATACATCAAGGATCTCAATATGCTTTAATGACTTGTTATATATTACTTCTTGATACTTGAGGATATCATATCTTGTTATCACAATGATGATCCATGTTCTATGGCTACATTTGATTTATATCTTAGGTATTCTAGTGGACAATCTTATCTATTAGCCAGTAATAAATAATATCTTAGTATATACAAATGAAACATAATAATAGTAAACCAAATGTAGAGATCCAATGCATGGAACTCTTCTTACAAATATGCCACTAGGAAATATTTATAGAGTTAAGATATGAATATTCTAGTTCATCCTTAAGCACACAAGATGTACAATGCAAGTATTTATACATGAATTACAACTAAGTCGATAGTTAGGTGCCACATATGTTTACATGTGTTCAAGTGGTGTGGTCATGTGACATGTGGATGGGATTTTATGAAGTGACAAATTTGAATGGTGTTTTTTTCTTATGGGAAAAACACTACTAAGTGTTTCTTGTCTATGATGGTGTAGATGCCCCCATGTATTACAAGTTAATGGTTTGACTATGCATGCTCATATACTTCTTGTGGTGTAGATGTTTCCATGTGTTACATATATAATTTGACTAGGCACACACATGTGTGGTGATGCACATGCAATTTCACAAGTAAGTAATTGTTTAGATGTGTGCAAGTAATAAGTGCATAGAGGTTTTGTAACACCAAGTGCAATAATGAAACTAGAATGCAAGGATATGCTTGGATCATTTTCCACTTCTTCAAGAGCAATGGTGCATGTTACATCAACAATGAGCTAAATAAATTGCATGCACATTTTATTTGAAGATTATTCAGTGTAGCTTGATCTATGTATTGCTTAGCATTAACTACTCAAAAAAACTAATGGATGGCATGGCAAGTATGAGTGGTGTAGTGTCAATTATTTTTTCCCTTATAAAATAAAAATGTGCAATATCTAATTCTAAAGTTTGTTGGATTGTTATTGACACTAGAAGGAGAGGAAAGTATGGCTTAAGGAGTTCCATGTTGAATATTAGGTACAATTCTAGGTATTGTGGGAGATCAAGAACAAATGCATTCTCACCAACTGCACATAGAAAGGTGTATGGACCATAGTCCAAAGGCTTAATCTTCTAGTGTGGACCCTTAAATCTCTCCCTTTGTGGGTACAACCAAACATTTACCAATCTTAACTGAATAAAGTGTGTCGTACATGTCATGCCACTCTATACTTGTGATGTTGAATCATCTTTGGGGCATCTTACATCACTCACAATTATGTATTTGTAGTTCCCATGGGAAAGCTTATCTTATGTATACACTCATATCAAGGTAGTTTATTATATGAATACTTATCTTAAGCAGTCACATTATTTTTCACTACAAGAATATAATGGCATTTCATGCATATTTGGTGAATCCCCATGAATCTTGTTGCAAGTATGAAGGTGTTGTCATTGATGTCAATAGGGTGTCTACAGGCTGGTGTTGTCATAACTATTCAAGTATGTATTAAGGAAGGTTATTGCATGATGAAGATGTCGAGGATATTGAAAAAATTATCTTGGAAGTCATGCTTTTTGGAGATATAGGGAAAAAGGATGAAAGTTGACCTCACTTTTGGTCATTTGACATTGCACCTTAATATCTTCTCTGTGGTTTTTGTCTGAGGACAAGGGTTTTAGGAAATTCTTCTCTAGAGACGATAATTCTTCATTGATTTGTGATTGTGAGACTATGAAATACCAGTTGAATGGTTGCTACTGAGGGAGTTTCATAGAGGATTTCATCTATGCTACATTTGAGTTATTTTGTTCAGTAGATTTCAGTTTACAATAAGGAAGAGGGATTCTTTCATCTGGATGCCATCTTCATCCATTTTCTACTTTCAATAAACAGTGTTCATCACCATTCAAAGGCCGTACCATTGCTTTGGGAAGTGTGTTATTCTGGGAAGGGCATGTGAAGCTTGAGGCTAAAACGCCTCTTCTTTGGCTCTTTTTTGGACTCCATCTTGGGCGCCCATCCTTCCTAGTAGCTTTCCACCAATTTCTGTGTGGGAGAAAGCAGATCCAGTGTTTAGGCATTGCATTTCATCAGTTTCAACACATCTTGCTTGGCGTGCACAGATTCACTTTATTTATTTATTCTGGAGGTTTCCAGGTATGTTGATTGTATGAAATTGCTTTGTATTAATTTATAGATCAATAAAAGTATTGCAAATGTTCTTAATTTTTTGTATTTCAGTTTCATTTCCATTTTTATGCTTGGAGCACTTCTATTCTTGTTGCTCAAAAATTCATCAAAACAAACAAAACACAAAAACAAACAGTTTTAGTCAAGATCTTGGGTTGGAGCCAGTTGGGCTCTTCACAGTGGTATCAAAGCATTAATCCTACCATCCTGGAGGATTAGAAGTATCTATGCGGTCACACCAGAGTGGTTATAACAGGTATTACTCACACAGGAGACCTAGATTGTAGAGAAATTCATTTGAGGAGTTTCCTTTTGAAAATCCATTTGAAGAGATACCATTGGAAAACATGGGAGATAGAAATGATGGTGAACCACACAAGAATCCTGGTAATAATGATGATCAAGAAGCCAAGGACATTTTGAGAGGTCTTGTTGCTGGACAAGAACGAGTAGCCAATGTGTTGCAGCAGTTGAGTATAGTCGTTCAACACTTGAACATTCCTAGGAGACAGTTACAGGATCAAGAGGAGGAAGGGAGTATACAGGGAGGTCCACGAAGGACAGCTACTCCAGCATGCACCTATGACAGGCCTACTCGCCCAACGTTTGTCAAAGATGATCCTGATGAGGAGGACATGGCTGAGGAGGGAGGTGGCATGAATTTTGCAAATAACATCATGACATTGCATGATGAGTGGGATGATTTTCCCTGGAGAGTTAAGATCACCTCAACTTTGATAGATTTATGAGCCAGAAGAGGGGGCATGGAAAGAACAAGACAACTAGGAGGCCTAGAAATAGAAACCATGATCTAAAACAGGTGACAAACAAGCTCACTTTGTCTAACTTTGATGGTAGTGGCAGAGTCACAGCTCGAGCTTGGGTGAGCAAACTAGACACCTTCTTGACATTACGCCTGATGGCAAAAGAGGATGCCATAAGTATCTCAGCTCTACACTTGGATGGTGTATCCCATGACTGGTGGCACCATGGCATGGTTACGTTACAGCATGACAGGATCACTACTTATCAGGAGTTCATAGATAGATTGGTTGAGAGATTTGACAAACGAGATCCAGAGTTATACTTTAGAGATCTCACTCAATTGAAATAGATGGGTAGTTTAAAATCCTATAGTGGAGATTTTCAGAAGCTCTTAGTCATGGTAACCAACATATCTGAGTGGAGATTGGTAATACTATTCATTGAGGGTCTATTTGAACCTATGAAAGGTTGGATCAAGGCATTCAATCCACCTACCTTGAAAGAGGCTATGCGGAAATCTCTTAGCATGGAACTTACCACACCTCATAGTAAGTTCCCTTCCAAACTGTCCTCATCCTACAATGATAACAGATCTGATCCAAAGAAAATAGAAAACTCAGACCAAAAGTAAATTTTTGCAGCTCCTTTGGATTGAGAAACGATCAATGACTTGCGTAGGAAGAAGCTTTGCTTTTATTGTAAGGGGCCTTATGACCTTAACCATGATTGTCCCCTCAAGCCTAAAGGACAAAATAGACACATGGAGTGGTATTTTGAGGGAGAAGATATGACTAATGTAATAGACCAACACGTTGATTTAGAGGGTTCAGAGGTAGGGAACTCCGAGAAAGAGGTAGAAAATGAAGGAGAAGTTGAGTTAGAGGAAGCTCACATGTCTAGTATGCAAAGAGATGGTTCCTTTAGACTACGTGGACTCTTAGCTAGTCAAAGAGTCATATCCTTACTTGATATAGGTGCAACACATAATTGTATAGATGCACGGTTGGTTGAGAGAAGAGGGATTCAAACTCAAGAGTTTTAAGGGATTAGAGTGAAGGTTGTTGATGGTTATACTCTTACCTGTGATAGGATGATTATGGATCTTCCCATGAAACTCAGTAACTTTGAATTCAAAGCAGACTTCTATGTGGTGAAGATGGGTAACACAGATGTGTTTCTTGGCATGAAGTGGCTTCATGCAATAGGTGAATTTACACTCAACCTTAGAGAGATGGAAATGAAATTAATGGTTGATGCAACAAACCACGTACTCAAGGCCATCAAGGATAACAACTTGAAGATTATTACTCTCAAGAGAATGGAGAGGTTGATTAGACGTGACACGGTAGAGTGAGTATTTGATTGTAAATTAATTCCTACTTATGAGGAGCAACACAAAACACCTTACCATTCTGATGTACAGGAGCTTAGAATTAAGCATGCAAAAGTGTTCAGTGACATTCCTCATGGTACACCTCCTGATAGAGGCATTGAGCACATTATTGAGTTGGAGGAGGGAACTAAGCCCATCATGATCACACCTTACCGACACCCAAAGTGATTAAAGGATGAAATTGAAAAGACCATCAAAGAACTTTTAGCTATGGGACACATAAGGCCAAGTAAGTCCCCTTTTCGCTTCATCAATTATTTTGGTGAAGAAGAAAGATGGTACACTCAGGATGTGTATCGATTACAGGATGTTAAACAAGAAAACCATCAAGAATAGGTATCCCATTCTGCATATTGATGAGTTGATAGATGAGCTACATGGAGCTTGCTACTTCTCGAAGATTGATTTGAGGATAGGATACCATCAAATCAGAGTCTGAGAGGAAGATGTTGAGAAGACTGCCTTCAGATGTCATTATGGAAATTATGACCTTTTGGTTATGTCTTTTGGTTTAACCAATGCTCCAATCACCTTTCAACTCACCATGAACAGGGTCTTCCATCCTCAATTGAGGAGATTCATTCTCGTTTTCTTCGACGACATATTGGTTTGCAACAGATCTTAGGAGGAGCACACGGTTCACCTAGATACAGTGTTGAGCGTACTTGACAAGGAGTCCTTGTACACCAAGGAGTCCAAGTGTGCATTGGGTATGGCAAAACTTTTATACTTGGGTCACATCATTAGTAGAGAGGGAGTTCGTATGGATCTAGATAAAGTTTGTGCTATTATTGACTGGCCTACACCTGAGACATTGACACAGGTCAGGGGGTTTGTAGGTTTATGTGCCTTCTACCGTCGGTTTGTCAGTGGATTCTTGCGGCATGTTGCACCACTAATAGATTTGACCAAGAAGGGAGCTTTCATTTGGACACCTCTAGCACAAGAGTGTTTTGAGAAGTTCAAACATCTGATAACTACTTTTCCAATCTTAGCTTTGCCAGATTTCACCAAACCTTTTGAGCTTCACTGTGATGCTTGTGGCGAGGGTATTGGTGCAGTTATTATGCAGGATCGTCATCCTATAGCTTTCGAGAGTAGGAAGCTGAGGGGTCCTAAGAGGAGCTACAACATTTATGATAAGGAAATGTTGGCCATCATGCACGCAATGGCCAAGTTCAGGCAATATCTTGTTAGCAGTAAGTTTTGTGTAAAAACTGATCACAACAGCTTGATACATTTCCTTGGACAACGAGATCTGAATGAGAGACAACAAAAATGGGTTAGCAAGCTTCAGTCATAGGATTTTGACATCTCCTATGTCAAAGGCACACAAAAAATAGTTGCTTACGCCTTATCTCGCTGTCCTCATTTGAGCTCCATGGCAGAGATTACAGAGGATTGGAGACATATGATAGTTGCAAAGTATGCCAAGAATCCATGGGCTTCTGGTATTGTAGATGGGATAGTATAGGATAGCAGATACTCTCTTGTGAGTGATCTTATCATTTACAAAGGGAGAATATTCTTAGTCCTAGGTTCAAAGATGAGGGACAAGGTGTTGAGGACCTTTAATGATTCACCCATGGCTGATCATCCAGGATACTTTAAGATCTACAGGAAGGTATAGGAGAGATTCACATGGAAAGGCCTCAAATCATATGCTCTTTAATATGTCAGGGAGTGCTTTGTTTGTCAGCAGAACAAGCAAGAGCATACATACCCTGCAGGATTGCTTCAGCCGCTTCCTATTCTTGAGAGGAAGTGGGAATGCTTGTCTATGGATTTCATTACGGGCTTATTGAAAGCTCAAGGGAAAGACGACATTTATGTGGTAGTAGATCAATTAACGAAATATGCACATTTCTTTCTGATCACTATTACCTACTCAACTACACAGGTGGCGAATTTGTTCTTTCAAGAGGTATTCAGGTTGCATGAGTTACCTCGAAGTATTGTCAATGACAGAGACAATAGGTTCATGAGTAATTTTTGGCAGGAGTTATTCAGGCTATGTGGGATAGAGCTTACTCTGAGCACTAGCTACCACCCATAGACAGATGGGCAGATTGAGATTGTCAACAAATGGGTGGAGGGATACCTACGAAATTACATTTCAGGGCAACAAAAGGCTTGGGTGAAGTGGTTACAACTTTGTGAGTATTGCTACAATTCCACTCACCATATGAGTATACAAATGACACCTTTCAGAGCATTGTATGGCTATGATGCTCCTAGTTTCCTCGATTTACTGCTGAGTGATTATAGAGTACCTAGTGTTGGGGATCTATTACAAGAGAACCAAGACATCATGAGAGCCCTTCGTGAGAAAATTCAGAAGGCTCAAAATCAGCAAAATCAGTATGTTGATCAGAGGAGAGTTGAGAGATCGTTTGAGATCGATGACATGGTGTATCTAATGTTGCAGCCTTATAGGCAGTCCACTCTTAGGAAGAGGGGCGTAAAGAAACTCAAGCCACGCTACTATGGGTCATTCAAGATTGTCAAGCATGTTGGTGAGATGGCTTATGAGTTAGATTTTCTAGTGGATAGTAAGGTTCACAATGTGTTCCATGTGTGTCACCTTAAGAAGGCGTTGGGACAACATGTGATTACTTCTACAGACTTATCGCCCCTAAATGATGAGGGGTAGTTCATATTAGTACCCAATACCATTATGGATTCCAAAGAGCGTCATCTTCGTAGGCGGGTTATCAGGGAATATTTGGTTAAGTGGAGAGATCTATCGGTGGAGGATGCTATTTGGGAGGGTGACAGTATTCTATAACATCTAGCTTTGAGTTTGCTTGAGGACAAGAAAATTCAGGGAGGGCGAACTGTAATGTCCCCACTCTAGTAAGTTTTAGGAGCAATTGAGTTAGCCTATTTCTTGGACCCTTGTAGGATGACAGGATCTGGTTAGGGGATCAATGGTCATTTTCGGTGGGTATTGTCATTCCCACTCCTTCACTTCAGTATTGGGTTCAACACAGGTGTTTGTAGTTCATTGTTCTCCAGCTTCTAACGACAGAGAAATACTAATTTTGGAGGGAGTTATGAATATTTTTGTGGTTAAGTTAATTATTTAACTTATTGGTTTATTATAAAGTCAATTTGACTTTATTAAAAGGGACACCACTTAAATATTTCATAAAGTGATAATTAAATCACTTAAGTGAAAAAGTGCGCTAAAGTATTTAAAAGACAACTATTGAAATGATTTAAATACATTTTAAATGTATTAAATTGACAAAAGTCGTACTTTTCTTAGAAGTCATTTTTTTTGGAGATATAAGGAAAAAGGATGCAAGCCAACCTCACTTTTGATCATTTGACATTGCACCTTAATATCTTCTCTGTGGTTTTTGTCTAAGGACAAGGGTTTCAGGAAATTCTTCTCTGGAGAATGATAATTCTTCATTGATTTAAAATTGTGAGACTGTGAAATACCAATTGAATGGTTGCTACTGAGAGAGCTTCATACAGGAGTTCATTTGTGCTACATCTGAGTTATTCTATTTAGTAGATTTCAGTTTAAAATAAGGAAGAGGGCTTCTTTCATTTGGACGCCATCTTCATCCATTTTCCTGCTTTCAATAAACAGTGTTCATCACCATTCAAAGGTCATACCATTGCTTTGGGAGGTGTGTTCTTTTGGGAAGGGTGTGTGAAGCTTGAGGCTAATACGCCTCTTCTTTGGCTCTTTTTCTGGACTCCATCTTGGGCGTCCATCCTTCCTAGTAGCTTTCCACTAGTTTTTGTGTGGGAGAAAGCAGATCTAGTGTTCAGGCATTGCATTTCATCAGTTTCAACACATCTTTCTTGGCATGCACAGATTCACTTTATTTATTTATTTTGGAGGTTTTCGGGTATGTTGATTGTATGCAATTGATTTGTATGAATTGCTAGATCAATAATAGTATTGCAGATGTTCTTAATTTTATTGTATTTTAGTTTCATTTCCATTTTTATGCTTGGCGCACTTCTATTCTTGTTGCTCAAAAATTCATCAAAACAAACAAAACACAAAAACATACAGTTTTAGTCTAGATCTTGGGTTGGAGCTAGCTGGGCTCTTCACAAAATGCATTCTCACCAACTGCACATAGAAAGGTGTATGGACCATAGTCCAAAGGCTTAATCTTCTAGTGTGGACCCTTAAATCTCTCCCTTTGTGGGTACAACCAAACATTTACCAATCTTAACTGAATAAAGTGTGTCGTACATGTCATGCCACTCTATGTATTTGTTTTTTTGGTGTAAGAGTATATTATACTTGTGATGTTGAATCATCTTTGGATATTTGCATCTTACATCACTCACAATTATGTATTTGTAGTTCCCATGGGAAAGCTTATCTTATGTATACACTCATATCAAGGTAGTTTATTATGCATCGACTTATCTTAAGCAGTCACATTATTTTTCACTACAAGAATATAATGGCATTTCATGCATATTTGGTGAATCCCCATGAATCTTGTTGCAAGTATGAAGGTGTTGTCATTGATGTCAATAGGGTGTCTACAGGCTGGTGTTGTCATTGATTTCAAGTATGTATTAAGGAAGGTTATTGCATGATGAAGATGTCGAGGATATTGAAAAAATTATGAAAAAGAGGAAAACAGGTTGTTGCAGGTTGTGCATGTATAGTTGAGATATTGAGAAGTGTTGTGAGTACATGGAGTTATCTTTTTGTTGCAGTTTTTGGAGATGTGTTGGAATAAAGTAATGTGTGTTAGAGTAATTGGTTATTTACTTGATTAATTAAACAATATTTGGTTGATTAATTAAGTTCCCTTTTATCTCTTTTACACTTAAGCTAACTTTAGGTGCATAATAATTAATTATTAATGTGCAAGCCTAGGGTTTTCATTTTTTTTGGTTTTTTACCTATATGAGGTTGTAATCTTTTCTTTTGTAAATTAATTCTTTTACATTGGCAATATTGAGCTCCATATCTTTGAGCATTTTTTGTTGTGTTGTTTCTCTTTGCTTCTCCCTATAACAGGTGTTTTAGCTTGCAGAGATCTTTGTGCTCCTTCATGGTATCAGAGCTTGAGGTCTGAAGCTCCCTATTCTTGTTTTGAGAATTTTGCATTAGAAGCTGGGGTTGGGGTTCTTAAAAAAAACTAGGGCGAATTTTAAAGAGTTCTTTCAAAAAATTTGAAACAAAAAAAAATATATTTTGGGTTTGCACCCATGGTACACAGGGCCTGTAGGTACTGTAAGTTTTTTTTGGAGTTCCACCCACGCGTATGGGTACCGGGGGCTGTAGGGTACCGCAGGCCAGAGTACACCGGCCGAATTTCATTCACCTCCGCATCCGTCCAAGCTGGGCTTTAATGCCCTCTTTTTTTCGTGCCCTTCAGTGTGTTGCTTAAGAGCCGATCTTTCTTGCGGCACCGCTGTTGCTGCTGAAAGATCCGGATTGCCATGACTGAAATGCCATTAACCTTTCATCGCTGCTTCCGCTTATCGCTGCCATTGTTGTCGGCTGCTTCTCATTTGACTGTTTACCGTTGCTTACCCACCACCGTTTCAACCGCTTTTGCTTTCATACCATCGCTGAATCCCACCATCGGCTTTCGCTTTAATTCTGTTACCGCTGTTTGTCGGCGCCTGCCGCCGCTGTTCTCGCTGAGATCCTCGCCACCGGCTGTCAGCACGGCTACATTAGGACTAGTATTTCTGGCCTCCACTGCTGCCAGTCTCCGGTATTCTCAATGACCAGGCTTTTTAGCCCCTAGGGCTTAAAGGAGGCTGAATTGTGCTTTTTCAGGAGGCTTCACGAAATCGGGTCTACAATCAGCATACGGTCTTCATTTTTTTCAAACGAGATACCGTTGGAAAGCTAATTTTGTGTTGAACGTCATGGTACTAGTAATTTTTTCCATATTTTTTGTTTGACTATATTTTTTCCAATCAAAGTGGGGTCTTCTTTTTATACTTTTGGGGCCATAAAAGGTGCAAACGGACTCCGTTTTTCAAAAATGAATAGGCGTTGGAAAGCTCTTAGCCTGCTCTATTCAGATATGTGATCTTTTTTCTCAGAATTTTCTTTAGGTACATGAGACTTTGTTTTGAATATTTTTTGCTTATGCATTGCTTCCTCTTTCTCAGTTTGTACTAGGGTTTGGGTTTATCTTTTGTGGGGGGTGTTTTTTCTCACTTTTTGTCATTTATATCAGAAAACCAGAACACCAAAACTATCAAAACAATCAAACCCTTCTGCATCTTTTGTCTATTCTGAAAGATCACATAATAATAAAAAACACAAGCAGGTACAGGTGCAGGGTTTCATGGCAAACTCCTCAGTTGAGTTACTCGCATCACACAACTATCACACCTGGAAGTCTTGCATGACGAGGCTTCTTAGGTCATGAGGGTTGTGGTATTTTCTAGATGAGGTTCAACCTCAGTTGCAGCATCCTTTTGAGATTCTTCAGCACAGGAACAAGATGGATGAAGCTATGGGTTTACTATCCCTGCACGTTTCAAACAGTCTTCTATTTCACCTTGATGCTTTGCTCGCTCCTCGAGCCATGTGGTTGAAGTTTGAGACACTTTTTGGGACCATTAATGAGTTCCGAGCATTACAGATTGAGGCAGAGCTAACTTCACTGTTACCTAAATCATTTCCCACTATTGAGGACCAAGTTCAAAACTATCCGCTCTATTTTACAGGGTTGTGGCAAGAATAAGTCAGACACATAGTGCATTTACTTGATCCTTTCGAAGCTTCGTGGTCCATTTCAGATATTTGTTTCTTCATTCTATTCCACCATGGATGGCCTAGGTGCTCATTTTAGCATGCCTACCTTTGATGTGTTTTGTGAGCGTTTGTCTCATGAGCAGTCACACCTTTCTCAGCTAGATATGCTCTCAAGATCAAAGAACAAAGCATTGGTTGCTCAGTCATCTAAGGAGAAACAGAAGCAGAAACCAAACCCCAAGAAAGATTCTGCAGGAAATGAGCATTCCTTCAAACCACCTCCGAAGTCTGATTCCAAACCACCATTTAATATGAAACAGGGGAAATCTTCGAAGTCTGGTGACTCTTCCTCCAAGAATAAGCAAAAATCAGGAGACACTTGCAGCTTCTGTGGCAAGGAAGGACATCTAGTTTCCAGGTGTTGGAAATGATTAGAGGCTTTAGAGGAAGCCATGCAGTAGCATCACATCTCCTCACCTCAATCGTCTTATCCTTCCACAGGGAAAGGTCATGCTCTCACTGCTCGAGCATCGACGTATGGGTCCACTTGGATTTTAGATTCTGGTGCTTCTCACCATATGACTCACACTCAGCAGTTGGTCACTTCTCTTGCCTCTTGTGGTCCTTCACAGATTGCAGTGGGTGACTCTACATAACTTTCAGTCTTGGGTTCAGGTTTTGTCTCTTTGGATGGGGGTACTCTACAGGATGTTCTAGTTGTTCCTGACATCTCGACGAAACTCCTGTCCATTTATCAGATTTCCATTATGGCTCTAGTAAGACAGTTGTGTTCTCACCACATGATGTGGTTATTTGGGACCTCCATGACTCCGATTTGGTTGTGGCTACTGGGTATGTTGACATTGCATCTCATCTTTACAGATTTGATGGATTTGAGCCTTCTGAGGGTACAGGTTCATCTCTTATAGCACATGCAGATTCCGTGAGTAAGCTCTGGCATGAGCGTTTGGGCCATGTCAATTACAAATATCTCCAGTACATGAGTACACAGGCACTTGTTCTTGGTCTTCCATAGATTTCCTGCACATACGATGTTTGTCATGGTTGTGTGCTTGGAAAGCATCACAAGGATCCCTTTTCGAAGGGAAGCGCCACTCGTGCTTTGGCACCCTTGGAGTTGATTCATAGTGACCTCATGTCATTTCCCACTCCTTCTTTTTCTGGGGCCAAGTATGTACTCACATTCATTGATGACTTCTCCAGATGCGCATGGGTGTACTTTCTTAAGTACAAGTCTGATGTCTTTGATTCTTTTGAATCTTCAAGACATTTGTAGAGAAGCAGTCTGGCCTTTCTATTCAGTGGATACGTACAGATAATGGGGGGGAGTATGTGAATCAGGATTTCAGAGATTTTTGCACTGAGCATGGTTTGCAGCATCAATTTACTGTTCCCTACACCCTTAGTAGAATGGTGTCGCTAAGAGAAAGAACAAGACTTTACAGGAGATGGCGAATTGTATGATTCAGTCCAGGTCCATGGATCTATCTTTTTGGGTTGAGGCAGTTAATTGTGCCAACTATATTCAGAATCAGATGCCTCACAAGGTGATTCAACATATGACTCCTAAGGAGGCTTGGTCTCATGACAAGCCTAATGTTTCATCATTCTGAGTATTTGGTAGTGAGGCATGGGCATTTATTCCTGATGCTCAGAGGAGAGCCATGGAGTAGAAGAGTCGACCCCTCATTTTTGTTGGCTATTATGAGGATGTTAAGGCGTACAAGTTGTTTGATCCTAATTCTAGAGAGGTCCTGTTTCGATGGGATGTCCAGTTTGATGAGCGCCTTCCCACAGTGGATACCCTATCTCCATTGTCTACTTCACTACCTACTCCTCACACTGCAGCTCTTCAGGATTATGTTGAGGATGATTCTGATGAGAATGTTGATGATCCCCCATCTCCACCTCCTCTTGCTCCACCTCATATGCCCAAATGGGATTGCTTTACTGTTGAGGTAGCAGGATCTATGGCAGGTGATCCTTCTGACACTTGTCGCACCCGTTCTCATACTGCGGGTTCTAGTCTTTTGAGTCATTTTCTTTTAGAGGATCCTCAGAAGTTTTCAGAGGTGATAGGTCACCCTGAGTGGGATAGTGCTATGGAAGAGGAGTATTCTTCTTTGATGAGGAATAGTACTTGGGATCTCTGTCCTCTTCCTAAGGGCAGAAAGATGGTTCGGTGCAGATGGTTGTATCACACCAAGTATGTTGTTGATGGTTCTATTGATAAGTACAAAGCACATCTTGTTGTGAAGGGTTTCTCACAGGTTGAGGGTATTGATTACTCTGAGACATTTTCCCCTATCGCCAAGATGAATTGTATTCGCTTTGTACTATCACTTGCAACTTCTAGGGTCTAGTCCATTTATTAGATGGATGTGAAGAGTGCATTCTTGCATGGTGACCTACAAGAGGAGATCTATATGGAGCAGCCTCAGGGATTTGTGCAGGATGATTCTTTGGTTTGCAGACTTCAACGTTCATTATATGGTCTCAAACAGACCCCTAGGGCTTGGTATGAGAAGATGGACTCTTTTTTGCTCTCCACTGGTTTCACACGCTGTCATTCTGATCCTACAGTCTATATTCAGAATCTTGAGGGTGAGATCCTAATTTTTGTGCTATATGTTGATGATCTCCTCATCACAGGTAGCTCATCCTCTATGATTCAGCATGCTCAACGAGCTTTGATGGAGCAGTTTGAGATGACAGATCTCAGTCTTCTACACTATTTTCTTGGTCTTCAGGTTATTCAGTATTCTGATGGGATCTCCATTCACCAGCAGAAGTATGCTCTTGATATGCTTCAACGCTTTGGCATGCTTGATTGCAAGCCTGCCCCCACACCTTTTCAGTCAGGGGTTGTTTTGACTACTACTTTCCCCACTCCTTCAGTAGATTCTACACTTTACCAACAGTTGGTTGGTAGTTTGTTGTACCTGAATCACACTCATCCTGATCTTTCCTTTGTGGTTGGCCTTTTCTCTCGATTCTCCCATGATCCTCATGCGAGTCACTGGCAAGCTGCCAAACATATTTGAGGTACATTCAGGGCACCCTTTCTTATGGCATTCACTACACATCAGGGGATCCTCACATTGTTGGCTACACTGACTCAGATTGGGCTGGTGATGTCAATGATCAGAAGTCTACTTCTAGATTTGTTTTCTATCTTGGCTCTGGTCCTATCACATGGTCTTGCAAGAAGCAGACTACTCATGCATTATCATCTACAGAGGCTGAGTACCGAGCTGCTGTGCTCGCTAGTCAGGAGATTTTATGGCTTCGACAGTTGATGACTGAGTTTGGTTTTCCTCTTGATAGTCCCACTATTCTTTGGTGTGACAATCAAAGTGCTATACACATTTCTTGCAACCCGGTGGAGCATCAATGGACGAAGCACATTGAGCTTCATATGCATTTCATCAGACAATTGATTCAGGATGGTTCTCTCATCTTGGAGTATATTCCCACTGCCGAGCAGGTTGCAGACATCTTCACGAAGCCTTTTGCCTCGTCGCGCTATCTTCAGTTGCACTCTATGCTTGGGGTGAAGGAAGTTGTCCTTGGGGGGTATTTATGAGGCCTTCATTCCTTCATGTTTCTTTCTGCATGTTCTTCTATCTCTTTTTGGAGAGGAGTTTTTTCCCACTGGGTTTTCTCCTTATTCTCCATTTCATAGAGATTTACTTATACTTGGGTACCTGATTTGGCCTTGTTGTCAGGACCCATTGTTCTTTGCTTTCAGTAGCTTCTTCTAGGTTTTAGTTTCTCCCTAAGTCTAGCTTAAGGGGGGTGTTAGAGTAATTGGTTATTTACTTGATTAATTAAACAATATTTGGTTAATTAATTAAGTTCCCTTTTATCTCTTTTACACTTAAGCTAACTTTAGGTGCATAATAATTAATTATTAATGTGCAAGCCTAGGGTTTTCCTTTTTTTTAGGTTTTTTACCTATATGAGGTTGTAATATTTTCTTTTGTAAATTAATTCTTTTACATTGGCAATATTGAGCTCCATATCTTTGAGCATTTTTTGTTGTGTTGTTTCTCTTTGATTCTCCCTGTAACAAGTGTTTTAGCTTGTAGAGATCTTTGTGCTCCTTCAATGTGATGAGATGATGTCTCTAGTACTTAGTTTCCAAGTGCTTTTGACAAAATTTAATAAACAAAGAAAACAACATTGTGCAACTATTTAGAATGTGCTTTAGGATGTGCTTCACGTTTCTTCTGTGTTGATGCTATGCCTATGTAGATCTAATATGTTGTTCAAGGTTGTTAGTAGTTGTTATTTCCAAAATTTGGGTTTTTGGATCACTGTGTTGAGTGAGATATTTTCACCAGTGTGTGAATCAATTTTTCAGTGTTATTTTTTATGGTCTAGGAGAAATGTCTTTGCTCCGCATTTTTTCGTAGTTTGGCTTCAGGTTGTGCAGATTTTGAAAGTTGCTTATAATGTTTGTATCTTTCAAAATTTAAGGTTTCACTTGATTTGGTACAATACAGTGTGTGTTTCATGCGTCAGTGTGCAAATAAGGTTAATCAAATGTTTTGGGTTGAAGTATTTCTATGATGCGAGTTTGGATGAAGTATTTGTTGGATCTCAGGTGGTTCAAGGATTATTCTAGATCGTGTTGAAGTGAATTTTGTTGTCCAAAAGTTTCAGATTGATTTAAGGAAGAGTGTACTTAATGTTTAATGGTGTTTAGCATGGGCATTGGTTGACCTTGTGTTAGTGCTACATGCAAAGTTTATGAAAGTGTGTTGAGGTGTGTTAGGATTAATTTGGGTCCTAACTAAGGATTTATATGGTTCTTCTTCATTCCTATCCACTCTGGGAATGTTTAGGTGCCAACCTAATTTGAAATTTCAAATGTAACAGAAGGTTTTCGACCTTGGAGAAGGTTTTCAAGGTTGAGGTTGATATAAATAAGAGTAATGTTGTTGTAAGATGCAAGAGAGAAGCAAGATAGATGTGAGATCAATGCAAATGAAGAATGTGATGTGAATTGCAGAAGTAGAGATGTGAATTTGAGTAGAGCTATACGAATTTTAAAGTGTTGGATTCCTAAATGCAGTGAGCTGAAGGTGCCTACAATATTTCATGCAATGTTGCGAAAGTGTTGGAGAATTTGTGGTGGATTCCTTGTTGCATTGAGAATTTTTTCTCTATGCAAAATTTATCTTCTATCTCCTTTGTTTCTTTCTATGGCAATGAACCCTAGTTGAGAGCCTTTTTGGACAGTGTCATATTCTTGCAGTGAGCCCTTGTACCAATTTTGTAATTACTTATATTGTGAGCTAATCCTCACCGTGGTTTTTCTCACATTGGGTTTTCCATGTAAATCTAGTTTTCTCTTGTGCATGGTGTTGTTATTTCAGTTTATGTTATCTTCATTTCATGATTAATCACTTCAACAAAATAAGGGTTTAATGAATGTTTGTGGATATAATTACTATTGAGGGTTTTGATGTTTTAATTTGCTACAAATAATTCATCCCCCCCCCTCAGTTGTCTTGTTCATTCAACAATTGGTATCAAAGAAAGGTTCCTTGGAGAAGAGATAAACCACTTGAGGTAGATTCAGGATGGTGAAACAAATAGATTTCCTTAGATTTGATGGAACAGACTATGCGTTTTGGAAGACAAAGATGGAAGGATATATGGCATCTCATTGATTTGAGATTGAAAAGGCAATAAAGACTCAAAATGGTCCAAACACAAGTAATGAGATCAAGGCACATGAGCTAAATGCTAAGGAAAGATTTATTCTGATGAACATTCTTTCAAATTATGAATTGGTTAAAGTTATGAATCTTAAAATTGTTAAAGATGTTTGGGATAAGCTCGAAAGCATTTATGGCGATGATAAGGTCAAAGAAGCAAAGTTGCAGAATTTAAAGGTACAATTTGAGACCATGTGAATGTTTGAAGATAAAATAATTTCATGCAAAGAGTTGATGAGTTGGTAAGTGCTATGAGAGGTCTTGGTGCACACGTCAACGAACCTAGGTTGGTAAAGAAAGTTCTCAGAAATCTTCTTGATTCATATAGTGAAAAGTTATTTGTTATTGAGGAAGTTGAAAATTTTAATACTTATTCTAGAGATTAGTTTATTGGTACACTAACTTCACTTGAAATGAGAAAACTTGGTTTGAAAAATGGTACAAAAGTGGAAACTATTTTTAAGGCTAGAAAATCAGAAAAGATTGAAGATTCAAATGGAGAAGATCTTGATGATGTGGAAGCTAACTTTGTAAGAAGGATGAAAAAGGGAATTGGTAAGTATAAAGGTAAAATAAATTTTAAATGTTTTAGCTATGAAGAAGTAGGTCATTATGCTTCAAGATGTACAAACATAGTTGTGAACAATAAGAGTAAGGAGATTAAAGGAAAGATGAATAAAATAAGTTACTATGTCAAAGAAGATGTTGGTATTTCTAATGATGAATTTGATTATGAAGATGGTGATGGAAATGAATGCTTGTTCTTGGATTTAAAAGATGAATCTAGTTCTATTAACTCTTAAAGTTGTGTGAGGGAAGTGT
This sequence comes from Sequoia sempervirens, assembly GCA_007258455.2. Taxonomy (NCBI): domain Eukaryota; kingdom Viridiplantae; phylum Streptophyta; class Pinopsida; order Cupressales; family Cupressaceae; genus Sequoia; species Sequoia sempervirens. Next base: position 5,354 of record VDFB02324477.1, on the reverse strand, counting down.
TCTGAAGAAGGTTGAAGGTACTTTGGTTTATGTTTTTCATGTTAAACAAGATAAGAATTACTAGGTTTTTGATAGTAGCTACTCTAATCACACTACCAGAGATAAGGTAAGTTTGTTAGACTTGAAAAGTATGATGGAGGATTAGTTAAATCTGGAGATGATTTAGGAGCTAAGATTTGTGGAATAGGTTCAATCAGTTTTGATGGAAAGCATAATACTAAAGATGTTTACTATGTTAAAGGTTTAAAGTATAATATTTTGAGCATTGGACAAGTGTGTAGCAAAGGATATAATCTTGTGTCTAAGGATGAAACATGTGAGATTAGAAAAGGGTTTGGAACTATGATTGCTACTGGTAAGAGGACAGATGGAAGCATCTATCAGCTTAAGGGTGCTAATGGTCATTGCTTTATGTCTCAGATTAATGACAGTTGGTTATTGCACCAGAGGATGTGTCACAATAATTTTGATAATTTGGTTAGAATCAATTCAATCCATGCAATGAGAGATCTACCAAGAATCATAAAGCCTATTAATGTTGTTTGTAAGAATTGTCAATTTGGAAAGCAAGTACGGAGTAGTTTCAAAGGAAAGGAACAATTTGCTACTAGACTATTGGAATTAATACATACATCTCTTTGTGGTCCTACAAGGGTGAGAAGTCTTCAAAGTGACATGTATTTTATGCTTTTGATTGATGATTACTCTAGAATGACATGGGTTACTTTTCTTAGAGAGAAATTTGATGCATTAGATAGATTCAAGGCATTTAAAGCTATGGTTGAGAATGAAATGAATGTGAAAATCAAATTTTTAAGGTCTAACAGAGGTGGAGAATTCACCTCCAATGAGTTTAACATATTTTGTGAAATTCATGGAATAAAGAGGCACCTATCTGCCCCTAGAACTCCTCAGCAAAATGGAGTGGTTGAAACGAAAAACCAAACTATTCAAGAAGTTGCTAGAACTATGATGAAAGAAGCAAATCTGCTAGAAGTCTACTGGAGAGAAGCAATTCATACTGTTGTAAGTCTACTGGAGAGAAGCAATTCATACTGTTGTTTACATACTTATCAGAGTTCAAGCCAAAGCTAACAACACAAAGAATCCCTATGAGTTATAGTATGGAAGGATTCCTATTGGAAAATACTTTAGAGTATTTAGAAGAAAATACTATATCAAGAGAGATGAAGAAAACTTAGGAAAGTTTAATGCAAGATCCCATGAAGGTATCTTCCTTGGATATTCTACTAAAAGCAAAGCTTATAAATGTTACAAAAAAAGGCTGAGAAAGATTATTGAAAGTGCAAATATTAAGGTTGATGAAAATTTGCAAAATTCAATTATAGTAGATGTATATGTGTCAAATGAACCTGATTGTAGAGAAGAAGAAGAAGAAAAAGAAGTGCAGAATGAAGAGGAAGAAGCTCCAAAGAACACCCCTAAAACACCTAAGTATGTGCAAAAGAATCATTCTGAAGAAAAAATCATTGGAGAAAAGAGGAAAGGAGTATTGAAAAGAAGCAAAGTTGTTATGGGTAAAATATGTGCTTACAAGAATTTGAACCGATTGGAAGCGTACAAAGGATGAACATTGGATATGAGAAGGAAATGGAAGAACATGCAAATTGAAATCAAACAGAATTGGTTTTAAAGCCAGTATAGTGGAACAGGTGGGTATTCAAAAACAAGCCATATAAAATGGAGAAGTGGTGACAGGAACTTTTAGTAAGGGTTACTCTCACAATTGGAAGGAATAGACTTTGAAGAAACATTTGCTCACGGTGACTAGGATGGAGCTTATTAGAATGTTTTGGCATTTCAAACCTAAGACTTTAAGTTTATCAAATAAGGTGTGAAATGCAGCACCACGAATGATGAGTGGAGGGAAAGATTTTTACATGGGTCTTTGGAAGGATTTAGTTGTGAGATCAACTGGGATATGGTGTGTAGATTGAAGAGGCATTATATGGATTGAAGCAATAGGAGCCGGTATCTGATATGGATAAATATTTGATACAACAAGGATTTAGTAAGGGAACTATAGATAGTAATCTTTATTTGAAAATTGAGGAGGAAAAGATCTTGATAGTAGTTTTGTATGTGGATGATATTATCTTTGGAGGAAATGAAGCTATATGTAAGAAATTTTTAGAAGAGATGCATAAAGAGTTTGAGATGTCAATGTTTGGGGAGATTAATTTCTTCCTTGGGCTACAAATCAATCAAAAAAATAAAGGCATTTTCATTTCATAGTCAAAGTATGTCAAAAGAGATGTTGAAGAAGTTTTGAATGGAAGACTCTAAATTGATATACCTCTTATGGGGTGACTGGACAGAATTGAGCAAGGATGATAATTCATATAGCAGCGTCCGACAGATCTATGATTGGTGAGCTGTATATCTAACTGCTACTAAATGGATATCATGCATGCAAATTTGTCTTGTGTATGGCTAGATTTCAAGAAGATCCTAAAGAAACACATGTCGCAGCGGTGAAGAGGATATTCAGATATTTAAGAGGCACTCTGGATTATGGCTTATGGTATCCTAAGGATACTGGTTTCACATTAAGTGCTTATACAGATGCAAATTGGGCTGGTTATGTTGATGATAGGAAAAGTACAAGTGGTGGTGCATTCTTTCTTGGATGTAGATTGGTGTCATGGTTAAGTAAGAAGCAAGATTCAATTTCTTTATCCACTACAAAGACTGAGTATATTGCAACATCTTGTTGTACACAAGCTTTGTGGATGAGATAGACATTGAAGGATATCAGAGCAGTGTATGATGAGCCTATTTCTATCTTTTGTGATAACACAAATGCAATTAAAATTTCAAAGAATCTAGTGGTGCATTCAAGGACAAAGAATATATCAAGTAGGTATCACTTTCTAAGAGAAAAGGTTATGGAGAATGAGGTGAAGCTTGAATATGTACCTACAAAGGATCAGATTGTTCATATATTTACTAAGGCTCTTCCTAAAGATACTTTTGAGTATCTTCGGGAGAAGTTTGAGGTTATTTCCCCTCCTTTCTTGAACTAGATGCATATGGAGTTGCATCATTCCAGTGGATCTATGGATTCATCTATTTTCTAGACTGATGTTGGTGGCTACCTCTCAGGGGGAGTAGGTAGTATCATTGTTGTAGTAAGGAATGTTGTCATTGTTATAGAGTTGTTGATTTGTTTGGATGTACTCCTAAGGGGGTATTTAGAGCAAGTATCTTGGTTCTATTTCAAAAGGGGAGAACAATGCAATTTTATCCTTTGCCATTGATGTCAAATGGGGTGATAGAATCATGTGAAAAAAAAATTTCTACTTGCAAGGAGAAAAGAAAGGAAATCATAAGAAAGTGTTTTCAGAGTTGTTGCATTGTCTTTGATGGTTTTTCACATCTTGTGTTGCCATCAATGACAAAGGGGGAGATTGTTGCAAGTATGAAGGCTTTGTCATTGATGTCAATAGGATGTCTACAGGTTGGTGTTGTCATTGTTGTCAACTATGTGTTAAGGAAGGTTATTGCAAGATGAAGATGTTGAGGATATTAAGAAAATTGTGAAAAAGAGGAAAATAGGTAGTTGCAGGTTGTGCATGTATAGTTGAGATATTGAGGAAGTGTTTGAGTACATGGATCTATCTTTGTGTTGCAGTGTCTAGAGATGAGTTGGAATAAAGTAGTGTGTTGAGATGATGTCTTCGGTACTTGGTTTTCAAGTGCTTTTGAGAAAATTTGATAAACAAAGAAAATAGTGTTGTGCAAGTGTTCAAAATGTGCTTCGGGATGTGTTATGTGTTTCTTTTGTGTTGATGCTATGTATGAATGGATCTGATATGTTGTTCAAGGTTGTTAGTTATCAAGCTTTAGTTATCTTTGTGTTCAAATTTGTTATTGTTCATCACACAACCTTACTATAGGATATATTATACTATTACATAATTTGTTTCTTGCATACACACTATAATGATTAGATAATATAAAATGTTATGGAGTTATTCATTCCACCAAAATATAGTTTTCAAATGGTAGTTATTAGATCTTGTTATGGAGTTATTCATTCCACCAAAATATAGTTTTCAAATGGTAGTTATTAGATCTTCTAATGGCGTGTCAGTTTTGAAAGGTTTGAGGATGTCAAATTTAAATTTATTAAGGAATAAATGCTTGTTTTTGTGTCAAATGACACCTCGTTGATTGAGTTTCCTTCTGAGTGCATATTTATGTTAATGAACTATTTCTTTTATCATGTGGTATTACAAGTTTATAGTGATATTTAATGAGAAATTAAGGTTGTTTAAAGGGGTTCAACAAGGTTGGTTGGTTCACAAATTAGTTAGACAAGTCAAGCTTATAAACTAGGTTTTTGGTAGAGCTTATGATTTGTTATATTTGCAAAGGGTCTTTGTGTATTTCTCTAAGGGATTGAGTATATTTCACATGTTAGTTGCCCTTTGTAATATTTTAATTATTTTTAAAGTTTTTTATTTATTTTCTTGTTTGCTATCCATTATTCTTCTTGTTGGAACTAGCTTCAACATAAATTAATTATAAAATTAAAAATAAAAATAAAAGAGGGAAAATGTTTGAGACTATGTGAGTTTGTTGCTTAAATTTTATGGTGGTGCTCATTATTATGCAATTATATGAACAATTTCCCTGTCCGTTGTTTCTTTTTCCTAGTTTCAAGTTTGTAGTTGAATTATCGGGTGTCAAATTTTCTTTATTAGTTTTTGCACGAGTTCTCAAAACCTCGTCAATAGCTAATAAGGTTCGTCGAACGTCGTCGGTCTCTGATGGAGTTTTTGTAACTTGTTAGAGAAAAGAGAGTTATCTTATGTCACGCTCCTAAGTTATACATGAAGTCTCTTTATCTTTGATTCATCTTACATATTTAGGCATCTGCTTAGGCTCTCGAAAGCTTGTTAGAAGCCAAAGGGGTTTCTAAAACCAAGCGCTCCACCAAATGTCTAGATCTCTCGAAGGAATTAATTGGTTAGTTGAAGAGGGTAATGAGAACAAAGTCTCGATGATTTAAATGGTGGAAATGTGGATAAGCTTAAAAGCATTTAAGAGTTTAGTGAGGTTCTCAAAACCTCGTCGAGACCCAACGAGGTTTTTATAACTATGTCCAAGTTTGAAAAGACGCATTCTCTTGGAGAAAGAAAGGATTTTTTTAATCTGGAAAGTTAAGGGAGGGATTTTTTCACACTTTAGGAGGGATATAAGTTTTTGAAAACCCCATAAAATGTTGCTCGAGTTATAAAAGCCTTTCAAACTTTTGATGGAGCGAAACTCAAAGACAATATATGTAAGAGAGAAATTAATGTCAACACATGCCAAATTTCTAATCA
>VDFB02324476.1:52578-119100 GCA_007258455.2 Sequoia sempervirens | reverse complement strand
CAATCTCTAGAGTTTTGAACTTGTAGGGTTTGGTAGAAATGGGTACACGATTAAGGGCAAGGTCAAAAGTCTAACCACATAAGACTTAGTAACTTTTTTGGAGTGCAACGTATTGGATCTCAAGAAGCAGAGGTGAAGGGGAACAAGTACCAAGGGATGGGATGGATGATGAAGTCTAAAAGTCTAGTAGACACAAAGGACTTAGACTTTTAATAGACTTTTGGGCTTTGGAGCTTAAGAATGCCAAAGGAATGGTATTGGGGTGTGGGAAACTTTGACAAAACAACTTTTAAAGGAAACATTAACAAGGACTTAATTAGTTTGTCAGGATCGGTAAAGAAGGTATGCAGGTATGAACAACCTTGCAAGTCCAAAAGACCAAAAAACACATAAAACACCAAAGAAAACACCAGAAACAACCCAAACTTAGAATTTTTATGGATTTTTACATATTTTGGCACTCAAGGGACCTATTTAGGATGTCTCAAACTAGTTATAAATAGCGGGTGGATAAGGTCAAATGCACAACATGAAAGAAAAACAAAGAAAATATAAGACACTTGAAAATATGGTTCTGACACTCCTAATGTTTTATTTAAAGAATGTAGTTTTTGGACTATGAAACACAAAAAGTTAATTTATAGGCTGTAGGCTTTGTTTTTAGGCAAAATAAAATTTTTAGGTTGTTCAACATCATTTATAGGGATGCTTCTTGTGTAGATCTTTTTGGACTCTTAACATTTAAAAAGGACCCTACAACCTTCTAAATCAAAAGTTACGGCTTTCAAAAGTTGGACCTCCCACACTGGAAATGTAAACAACACATGACATATAAAATTTGTAAAAGGAAGTTATATTTGTTGATCAACTTATGATGTGTGTTACATTGTGTCTTAAGGAATCTTTGAAAGGAGATAATGAAGCCAAAATGGAATGTCCAAGTTGGTGAGTGGATTATGATATGCTTATGATAGGTGGAAGGAATATGTTATTTTTAGCCTATGAACTCATCGTGGGATTTAGGTGTTGGTTTTCTAACTAGGTATTTGGGTGCCACATTTTTTGGTGGTTTTAGCTAATGGTTGTAGAATTACCATTTGATGGTTCCATGTATTATTTCTCCTATTTATTGGGTTCTTGAGATGAAAGTTTAGATAGTGAGTTTGTAGGCATTGTTATGTTGTCAAAATTACTCCAAATCTCTAGTTGGTGATACTCTTGTAAATACTTTCTTTGTAAATGTATTGAAATCATATTTAGGTTATTGAACAAAATACATTGGATTGCTAAATGGAATGTGTGGTTTTTCTTTCGAAAGGAATTTCCCCACATACACTTGTGTTGTAGTATAATTTATTATTTGTATTTTCCTTTTTGCAATTGCAAAGATCTAAAATTTGTACAATAATCTCCTCTAAGATTAATTTAGGAAACAATTTTGCATACCTTGCTACTATTCATGCTCTTGCTAGTGGAGTGTAGCTCTATTATGCTATTGTATTAATGGCTCTATGTTATATGTTCCTTGATGTTGCTCCAAGTTTATGTTTTGGCTTCTTTGATGTGTCTTTACTAGTCTTTATACAAGGGTGGGGCGTTTGAAAATCTCTCTTTTTGATTCACAACTCCAATCTAAAGTGTTTACCCATAATAAAAATAATAATTAAATTTTTTAATTACTAACACTAAATGACTATGGTGATTGTATTACAAAATGTAAACATTAGTTTTCTAGTAAACAACACTTCTGAAATGGAAAGAAGTTGCTTGGTCAATTAAGATGATATTGAAGATATAATGAAGTTGGTTAGTAGTAACCAAGGATGGTTATTACAAAGTTGCTACCCACAAAAGAGGTTGATGTAGAAGACAAACAAATACTACTATTTTCAGCGTAGTAATTTATTGTGAATTTTTTTGAGAGTGTTTTGGTTTGCTTTCAAGGCAAAGGAGAGAAGAAAAAACTAAAGAATTTGAGTAGAAGTGCAAGCTCTACTCGACAAGCATACAAAATATAATTTGAAGGACGACTTGTGAGATTGCTACTATTGAGTAAAAATATATCAAATGGACCTTATTTTGCAGACAATTTTAGCAAAACGAATTCATCATAGATTAACTTTATTGAAAAACAAAAAATTAACTATCTGTAGACATGTAAAATTGACTTAACACTTATCACAAACTCAAAATGTCTCGAAACAACTCAAAATCAGCCCGAAATGTCTCAGAACATCTTGGAATCAATTTAGAATGTCTCAGAACATCTTGGAATCAATTCAGAATGTCTCAGAACATCTTGGAATCAATTTAGAATGTCTCAGAATGACTCCGAATAAACTCAAAACCTCTCAAAACGATTCTGAATCAACTCAGAATGTCTGAGAACAACTCTAGATCAACTCAGAATGACTATGAATCAACTCAGAACAAATCTGAATCAACTTGGAATGTCTCAGAACGACTTCAGATCAACTTAGAATGACTCTTAATCAAATCAAAACGACTCTGAATCAACTCGAAACGACTTTAAATCAAATCAAAACTTCTCGGAACATCTTGGAAACATCTCGAAATCATCCCACGATCATCACAACGCATCAAATGACATCTGAAACCCTAATTTCCTCTATTAATCGAATAATAAAACATTATTTAATTAATCCACTATTTCATCATTCTCAACAAATTAAATAAATACTGTTTATTTAATAAAATCTTGAAAATGCTAATTCTACTATTAATTGAATAATACAACATTATTTGATTAATTCACGTTTCATCATTTCAACCAATTAAATAAATTGCATTTATTTAATAAAGTCCTAATCTTATCTTATTTCGTCCTGATTAGTCAAACAACGCTAATTATTTGATTACGTCACTAATTCACCCTATTCCTCAAAATTAATTGAATTATTTTAAATCATAATAATTCAATTATCACACTTTCCTCCAAAATTTGAATAAATTAGATCAAACTATTCAAATTATCAAAAATCAAATCAAACACAAAAAAGAATTTAATTAATTAATTAATATTCCTCACCCAATTTTTGATTGAGGAAATCATGGATTGCTAACTAAGCAATCTAATTTTGCTAACTCAACCATCTAATTCCTAACTCAACCCTAACTGATCAATCAATTGCTAACTAAGCAATCAAAACCCTAACTAACCAATCTATTCTTCAATCACCCTAATTGTGCAATCAACTTTGCACAATCTTCTCATGTCTAAATCCTCTCAACTCATTTTGACCATTGATCTGGATATTCTCCAACGCGACCCTGATCGCGATTCAAAATCACTTTTCCTATATAACAAACCTCTCTCCTCACAAATATGGAGGATAATTTCAACTTACCTTATGCAACGAAGTGCTGTCGCAATCACCATTGATAGAGCTTCAACCTTTTCAATCAACCAAACATCGTTCATCAAGCTTTTGCACGTGAGCAATGGAGGCTTTGCAGTGATACAAATAACCGAACATCGTGCAAATACACTCCAACATGGGATGGTAATCTCTCCTTTGCTTTTGAATTCATTGTGTTAATCTTAAAATTTCATATCATAAGTTCAAATAGCTTAGATTGTACGTTTCATGAGTGATGGAATAGGATAGATTAAGTGTTTTTGAATTAGATAGTTTTCTAATTTCAATCTTGCATTTGATCGTTTCCTTTCGCGTTTTCCTGATGGATTCTTTCCCCCTCACACACTATCAAACTTAGGATTGTTTTCAGGATGACTAACTAAACAAAGAGTTCAAAATTATTTATTATTCTAAAATGAATTACACCAAAAAAATAAATAAAAAATATGTATTAAGAAGGTCATGAAATATTGATTTTCGTTGTCATAAATAAGCATCTTTATACATCATTCAATTAACCAATACAAATAAAATAACTATTTATATTTTCTATATAAATAACATGTAAAATTACTTTTAAAAACCTAACCATTAAATTGAATAATTTTTAAATAAAAGAGAAATGGATGAAATTATAGATTGTCTAACTAGTATTAAATAATTTTCAAACATTGATCTCAAGAGTGTCTAGTAGTCTACCATAAGATCCAAATTTGAAAAGGGGGTGAATGGGAAAAATTAAAAAGCTTCGAAACGAGGGAAGACCATATGATTCGCTAATAACATTGTTTGGGCTGATCAGGTCTCTAATTGCATTTGACATTCCACTTAGAATTTATTGAAGGGTAAAGCAATTGTTTGGATTGCAACAATTGAAAAGAGTTTTGAACATTTAAAAGGAAAGATCACTAAGCTCCCAATGTTTGCTTCTAAATTACAAAATCTCTTAGAGTTTTTCCAAAAGAAAGTTAGTGCAACTATTCATCTATTTAATATGATTATAAGAGCATCCCAACTTCTTAGATGAAATTTTGAGCTACTACAAACCAATATGATCTAAATGGTGATTGAACCAAACATGCGACACAACAACCTGTAAAATTACTTTTAACAACCTAACCATTAAATTGAACAATATTTAAATAAAAAAGAAATGGATGAAATTATAGATTGTCTAACTAGTATAAAATAATTTTCAAACATTGATCTCAAGAGTGTCTAGTAGCCTACCATAAGATCCAAATTTGAATAGGGAACGGATGAGAAAAGTTTAAAAACTTTGAAACTAGGGAAGGACCATATGACTGACTGGTAACATTGTTTGGGCTAATCAGGTCTCTAATTGTATCCGACATTCCACTTTGAATTTATTGAAAGGTAAAACAGTTGTTTGGACTGCAACATGATTATAAGAGCATCCTAGCATCTTAGAAGATTTTTTTTTTTTTTTAAAAACTGCAGGCCAATATGATCTAAACGGTGATTGAATAAAACATGGGACGCAACAACCTACCAATTCTACATTTAATTAAATATATAAAATATCTACGAGATAGTCGAATAATGGTTGCGTGGACAATGTTAAAAGTTGAAAATTCCCAAAACCCCCACAAAGTCGAGGTTCCGCTGTAATGATTATAATACTATTAATAGCTACTTGTGTAACCTGTGTTACTAGATCTTGTCCACTACATTGTTACTAGATCTTGTCCACTACATTATAAGGAACCCAATTTCCCATCCAAGAGAAAAACATTTTGAAAAGAATAAACCATAGATTTTTCCATTATCATGAAATATTTGAAAAAACTCACCCGGGACGCCTGATGCAGAGGACCACAGCTGGTTTATCTACCCACAAATCTCCAGCTTTCATGGGAGGCGGTAACTTCAATTCTCCTGTAGCCCACGCCTCCATACCTACCTTATACTCTGGTGTCAGTTTCTTAACCGAGATGCCTTCTATCATGGAATAAGGGACAACGTCTTCGCCCAAATATGGGGGCTTAACCAGCCCACAACACCTTGGATCTGCGGGAGCCGCAGCCACGATTCCCTTCATACCGATACTCTTTCGGTCATTCGTGGGTGTAAAGGAAACATCTCTGGACATAAAAGGCCTGGGCGGAAACAAAAAAAAAAAAAATACTTCAGAACTTTTATCAGGGCACAAGAACACACGATCTTTTGTCCTTGTATACAGCCATGTGATCACTGAACAGTTAGGCATATCACCAGTTCTTTGTGGTCTTACAGATTGCTAGACCTATTGAACATCTATAAAATTAATTTCAAAGTTTGATCTTTTGCAATAATTACTAACTAGGTGAATACAGATCTGTGTGGTCTCATAGACTACAAATTGAATAGTGCCCAAAATAATATCATTTCAGTTTCAATTTTGATCTTTTGGTTTCTATTGATCTACCTACGTGATCCATCATCATGAGAAAGAACTGTGGATTATAGAGGGTGATTCAAATTTGAGAAAGAACTGTGGATTATAGAGGGTGATTCAAATTCCAGACTCAAATTGGGAAAGAGTGATAAAGAACTGTGGATTATAGAGGGTGATTAAATTGGAAGTTTTGTTCGATTATCATGGAATGTAGAAGCTCAAAAACCATGATCAAAATCAATGCCAACTCACCTGGATGGGATGGAGCTAGGAGCTGGACTAAGACTACTCATCGTTGTGGGATCCCTGGAAGAAAAGCTGTACTCACTCACCCCTGAAGAACTGTTGTTCATCTTTTTCCTTGCAGGGAGAACCATGTTAGGAGGCATGGGTATCCCGCAGGCCACAGACCTATCAATGAAGCGAGCAACATGGCCTCTCTTCATCCCATACTGCGAAGAAAGGACCCTAGGGTCCATGCCCAGAAGCTCTGGCAAGGACTTCCCAGAGGCCTCCAGGGTATCAGCGTACTCCATGAGGGAACGGTCGTGCAAATAAGATCGAAATTCCAATGCATCCTGAAAAAAATGAACGTTACAAATTAAAAAGCAGTTCAATTGCAAGGAAAAATAACCTGGGTGAAAGAACAAAATTGTGTCCTACTTTTATAGATTTAAAAATAATAAATAGAATTATAGATTCATAGAGGGGAAAAAGAAACATTTTTCGTATACGATTTCAGGGAGTAAATTGATGTTTGTGTGGTTCAAACAGGGTTGGAAGGGAAAATTTAAGGAATTTTTTTTTTACGTATTGGACTCTAACAACTTTTATGAAATTTGCTCTTAATATTCGTATATTTTGAGCATGATTAAAATTGATTTAGATACTGGACCGCAAACACATACAAATTACTACGGATATTTCTAAATTTTAGACATTTCTATAAATTCTGTGCACTAAAAGTTTTAAAAGCCTACAGAAATTATATCAGATATTTGAAAATTGCGGAAGCATTTGATAATTTGTTATATCGAATGGTTGTAGTTCAATTGATGAAGGTTATGTTATGTTTCTTGATTTCAAACTTTCAGAAGTATGATATCAAGGATGAGGACAAGGTTGTATCCTGAACAATTTTTGACAGAATGGATACTCCATAGTCTTTGGCTCTCATCCAAAAAATATCAGCATAAGTTTATACTCCCACATTGAATGACAAAATGATCTCATGAATGATATAAATCTGAAAAAGTAAAAAATAATTACAGTTTGTATAAAAAATTTGGCCAGTCTAAGCAATGGATTTTAAAGACTATCAAAATTTGTGAACAGTTACGGGTGAATTTTTGTCTATAAGACTATAAGTCGAACAATTTCTTTGTACAATTGCAGGACAAGAGCAATGTTTTTAGAATCTATTGACAAGAATAAATTAGTTGGAATCTTAGCATTAAAGTAAAAATTAATGTATTAACTATGGGTTATGATACTAGAGAAAAATAAAGAATTCACTTGTATATAGATTAAAAAAACCTGATGAATTTAGGTACTGTATTTTACACGATGTTTGATGTGTGTCCAAAAATTCAGGTACAGTTTGTTAAAAAACGGGAAAAAAAATCTGCTTGAGTATGAAATATTTATTAAAAATGAGGCAAATTTTTCAATGCAATGAAGTACGGACTTAAATTTTCTCACGAATTGAAAATTGTTAATTTCAGACAAATATAATAAATTTAGTACAGTTTTATTAAATCGGTTCTTATATTTCTGTATTTTCAGCAAAACTTTGCGAATAAACAAATTATATGTTAATTTATAGGAAGGATAAAGAATTTATCCTATGCTAACAATTAATATTAATTGGATATACTAGTAATAGATATTTAGAAAAAATACTGTATGAAAGTTTATATAATATTGGAGAAATAAGTTATACCTAAACCTGTTAAAGTTTATATATTATTGGAAAAATAAGCTTGAAACATGATAAAGAACCTTGTCACAAAAAGAATTTAGCAGCTTGCGAGATCTTAGACTGATCCTTAACTAATCTATATATTTTCTGTTATGAAAATTTATTTAAATTTTGATGAGTAGCATTTAACCAGTAAATTTTGTAACGTCATAACAACTTCATATAAATTAAAAAAATAATGTTAGTTTTTTCAATTTTTATGGCTCTTTTGAGAAATATGAATATGTAGATAACATTTATATAATAACACTTTGCACTTTGGTAGACACTTTTTAGCTGTCAAGAAAGAAGAAAACTGCTAGGGCATATGCATAAATAATCAAAAACCCAATTTCTAGTAAGAAAAGCTTTGGAAAACCATAGGGGAAGATAACAAAAATCAAAGGTAAAACAGAAAAAATGAAATTAGAATGATTTTTCTTGTCAAAGGTCCAGGCATGTAAAGTGAGTTGATTGGGAATAAAATGACAAAAGATTGGATTGAGAAGATTTTATGCATCCTGGATTTAGTTTAAAATCTAGATTCACAATCAACCTGTGAAAACAGGGTTAATTTTGACATAATGAAAATACTAGTGTTTGTAACTTCCACTTAACGTATGATATTTTATCGTATTAATAAATTACTACTAGGTAAGACTGTCTTTCTTCAGACTTCTTTACCTGCATGAATTATTTTTCCCCTTATATTTTCGAATAATGTATTGTAAATCAAATATTAAAAATTTCTGTGAATTTAACAAATCCAGGCCCAATTCTTTACACACAAGCTTTGGCGTATCGTTCTTTTCCAGAATTTGCTTGCTTCTTCAACGATTTTTTTCTAAATTATCTAAAGGCTTAGGAATCAGAAATTAAAAGTAAAACTATAATATTTTTGAATAATGTATTGTAAATCAAATATTAAAAATTTCTATGAATTTAACAAATCCAGGTCCAATTCTTTAAACAGAAACTTTGGCATGTCGTTCTTTTCCAGAATTTGCTTGCTTCTTCAACGATTTTTTTCTAAATTATGTAAAGGCTTAGGAATCAGAAATTAAAAGTAAAACTGTAAAGGAACTGAGAAGTTAAGCGTTACTTGCTGTTGTGTGGTGAGACTGTGAGCTTCCATGTCCTCAGCATTCATCATCTTGAGCGTGGGAACGTCGTCCCACCCTTCCGAAACGAGATACTCCATAACTTCCTTCAGAACGCCATTACCAACGAAATCTTCGATCGAATATGAAGCCATAGAAATCGGCCAAGACAAAAGAAAAAAGTCAAGAGCAAACTTGCGTTAACCCTCGAATAAAATTATATTGCAGATGCCAGATGCGGGGACGACATGGAACAACATAGCTTTCAACATTTTTTTTTTCTTTTAAATCGTACAGTGGCGTGTGGAACGATTCAAGCTTGGCATCAGTGATCCCACTAGACGACCAGGCCAGGACCGCGTCGTCTGATTTCTTTTTTGCCCTTTTTCTTTTGTTTTTCTTTGCTTTTAGGTGGGAGGACTCGACCTCGCGACGTGTGGCAACACAGCAGATTGGGCAAACCGATGGAGGTTTATTTTAAATTGTTTGTTAAATTGTTCGTTTGATAGATAGCTTGCGACAAAACAGTAAGTGTAATCCTAGATCGTTTGATGGATAGCTTGCGACAAAACAATAACCCTGCGGTCCCATGGGGGGCTTGGGCTCCTGTTTTCATGGAAGCAGGTGGTCTCATGGCAAAAAAGAAATCTGCTACAGGATTAAATAGAATCTTTCTCAGCCCAAATAAGCAGGTGGCTGCAAATTTCAGCTGGTGGAAATGGGGTGGTGCTAGAAATTGCTCCACCTACTTAAATGTACTTCCTGCCACTTTTGGAGGGAAGTGATGTTTATTTATTAATTTTTTAGTCACATCATGCCATTCCACCACCATCCCACCACCAGCCTGCTTCAATTTTGAAGTTTCAAAATATTCATGGGACCACCAGCTTCAAAAATTTTGCTAAAAATTTAAGCAGATTCTAAGCAGATTCTGCCCCGGATTTTTAGGAAGGCCCCCTCCATGGGACCGTGCCCTAAGTGTAATCCTAGATTACACTGTGATGTACGTCTAATATTACATTAAATTAAGTTTGAAAATACGATGAGATATATCGGTATATGTATACTTAAAGTGTTACCTACTAAATGTTAAATTGCCGAACATGCTCAAATTTCACTCGGTTAGGTATATGGTATTTTATTCAAATGTATAGCATATATAATTTGTAAGATATTGTCTATTTTGTAATGGATTTAGTGGGTATAGCTTGGAAAGGTTTAAAGATGTTTAAATTTTTTAAGAATAGAGGGCTGGGTCAAGTTTATGGGTTTTTGTTTAGGAAAATATATTTAACGTAGATATTTTTTATTGGGTAAGTTTGGTAGATGTGATTGTTGTGAGAGTTTTTTTTATGGGTTGGAATTTATGTTTAGATTATAAAAAGAATGGCATGTATCATAATTCTATTTTTGATCATTCATGTTTATTATGTAGATGTTAGTAAATAGATTTGTCATCATAATATTTGGGTATAACTTAGTTTGGTTCATTCAACGAGCAATGATAATATTTACTATCAAGTTAACAATCTTCCTTTCCGTTTGAGAGGGACAACTCCCTCAAATATGTGTGTGTATGTGTTATGCTTCTAACCAAAAAGCATGAGGCACACAACCTAAGATTATTGAGAAAGGAAAACTAAAAGTTATTGTTGAACACACCCGAAGACTAAGAGTGGGGGGGCAAGAATTAGTCTACTCAAACTTAGACCCTTCTAGAATTTAGAAAATCTTCTTAACTCAAACAAAACCCTTAAGCAGATTAGCAGAAAGATATAACAATTTAAGCCTTAGTCAACTTCAACAATGAAAGATATATCAATTCTAACTCTAATCAAATCAACAACAATGAGAAAGAAACATAGAACACACATGCACAAGGAAACACCAGATTTATGTGGAAAACCCAATGAGGGAAAATCCACAATGAGAGTTAACTCACAATATAAAGGCTCATTGCCAAAAATGGACTTGCAAACTAAGGCACACTACCTCAATGCAAGATACAAAGGACTTGCAGGACAAAAACAAGCACAACTCCAGATGCAAGATACAAGGACCTAATAAGATTCACTATCTTAGAGCAGGATACACAGATTTAGATAAAGATTACGAAATTTGTCAACATAACTCTCTGTTGACTAAGACAAACTATAGAATATATGATCTTTCCTCTTCACAATGTAGCACTAACTCTGCTAGATATTCAATACATTCCACACACTTGCTTTTTTGCACTTGTACACTTCTCCTTTTTTGTTGTATCTGAAATGATCTTGCATTTATATCCACAACACTTCAAAACTTCAATTAGGTCGGCCAAAAGAAGATGCATGCATAATGAATTCAACAAGTTGGTCACCAAAGCATAATGCGGTCTTATCCTGATTATAGAGAGGACCAACAATAAACTTATTACATCTTCCAATATGATCTAAAATAATTCACACGTTGGCGCACATCAATCTAAGTTGACATTAAGGAAATGTGTAACAGAAACGTGAAGCACACAACCAGTTGACCCAAAAACATACTTCTAATTGAATTTACTTGATGCGGTCCCAAATAGGATAGATCAAGACCCAAATCTATCATAACACATCTTTAATTGTTGGCACAAACCCCCAAGCACATGGCACAAGCAAAAGAACAAGCCTTGTCGGCCAGATATCTACAAATAACTCAGAAAGCCAACTCAAGACACAATGCAGCACCAAAGCAACCAATCAACAACATGCAGATCACATGGGGATGTTCCATGATCATCCAACAATACTTCCATACACTTCTTTGATATTGTCATGCCATCAATAGCCATTGCAAATCAATCAAGAACAATACTTCATTTAGGAAGCACAAAATGCATAAACATGAAATACATGACATTAACAAAAAAACTTGTAGACCACTTCATCACATAAAATTAGAATTGAGACACTACACAAACACTGAGAACACATTCACCAAGTCACAGGAGCAAAGACATCAATGTGGAGAAATGCAAAGTATTTCTCGGAACAGTCCAAACAACCAACAACACTGCCAACCTTCTGTAATTCATAGAAACCTCCTTGACAACACCTATAATTTGAAAAGATAGGAGTGCAACATCCACAAAGCACTAGTTCTTTGAATCCCAAACCGTAAGACCATATCTTCAGCAATTGAAGAATACCAAGCATTATCCTAAGCAAACTTTAAAGCAACTTCCTGAACTAGAAATACTTAAGCAACTTGTGGAGGCCAAATCTTTCTTTCAACAACACATGCTTTATCAGGAACTATGAGCTAAGAGGGATTCGCTGCACGCAGGTCTCTTCATTCTCAAAAGATCACCAAGGAACGAACTACCCTTATCCATCTCAACATAAACTGAATGAAGGAATTGCAAGGGAAATGTATACAAGCTAACTTTCAGAGAAGACTACTTCAAATCCCAAGAGAGTGAAACTTCTAGATTTTTACCTTCGATAAAGGAGCTCTCAGCCAAAGGATGGAAGCAAAGATTCAGGATGCCAGCACGACGTGCTGTTGTCCAATTGGTGCGCTGGCATCCTAAGCGATAGAAAGCTCAAGGGCTCAAGTGCGCATAATAGAGTCTCACCTCCTAGCTCAGATATATGAGGTCTACTAAATAAAATAATCAAACAAAGGAAAAAAGCTTCAAGAAAAGCACAAGGAGAACTTGGAGAAAACTTACCCTCAACCGGATGTTCGAGTCTTCACACAAAGCTCTGCTTCGTAACCTACACACAAAAGAACGAGGGGAAAATGTTGGGGCTGTATAGGGGCCTACCTCAATTAGACCCTTGTTTTGGTGTTCCCACCTCCAAGGACAACTAGATGGAAAAGGAGTGTAACCGAAATGGACAAAGCATGTGGTGAAAGCAAAACCTGCTTTAGGAGTAGAACCTGCACCACTAAGTAGTAAATGAGTAATTAAGTAGAAAAGAGTGAGAGAGAGAGCATTCCCCACGGGCCTAGGCCCTCTCCAGAGCACATGGATGCACCGTTGAATGCTTGCTTGAGAGTTGTAGCTGTTGGAAGGACCTCAGTCTGACATAACTTCACTTGTAGAAGTGTTGCTTGTTAAGGATGAAGAGAGACTCAAGAGTGAAACTAGAGAGAGAGCTTGACTGAATGAATTGGACCCCAAAAATGAGAGCAATTGAGGGGTTTTGTTGCATGCAAGGGTGGAAAAGAGCCGTTACACCCGAAATCTTGACTTCTAAGACACATGTCAAGAGTCAAGATTCAAGATTCCTTGTTTCAAATTCAAAAAACCGCCAAGACGCTAGCGCATCGCACAAACATTTACACATTTTGTAGGCATCCAAGGCATCATTTTTCATGAAATGTGTCATTAGGCTGATGTTGCTTCACCACTAGTCCACATGTAGTCAGAATTGTGAAGTTTTGACCCATGGGATTTTTGTCATTAATACTCTTAGGCATCATAAATGCTAGGCAAAGTGCAAAAATGTGGAATTGTCCCTAGGTGCAATTCTGCAACATTACATTTTTCCTCCACTTTAGTGGGCTCGATTTTGGGAAAAATCAACCACACTAAAGTAGAGAAGAAAAAATTTACCCAAATTTGAAATTTTACGGATTTGCATGCTTAAGAAAAAGGGCCTTAGAGGTCACCGAGGTCGAGCTAGATGGTATTGAAGGTGCCCCCAACAACTGAGCTTGACAAGCAATGCGAGAATGGTTGTGAAAATTCACAAAATTATGATATGCAAAACTCAAATTTAAGTCAGTTTTGAAAATCGGAAGAAGATACAACAATGAGAAGAATGGTCAAGAAAAACTCAATGATTCAAAATAAAAATATGGTAAAGAGGTGACTATATGCTCCCTCCTAAGTTTTCCCCCAGCTAGGTGGGGTAAATTTAGAGAAACGGGTGAGCCACAAACTCCAGGAAAAATGGGCCTTGGGGGGCCTATATATACCTAGGTGGGGCCTAAGAAGGGTCATTTTCACTATTCACTGTGAGGAAATTGTTGACTTTTGTGAGAGAAAAGTCATAAAAATGCTGAGTAGGAGAGAGTATGAGGCGTCGGGGCTAGAGAAGTTGAGGGAGGGCATTGCTAAGGGTCGCGAGGTGGACCAGGTAGGTATTAAAACGTCATTTTTAATGCATTTTAGTAAATTTTTAGGCATTTTTTTTGCTCGAGCTGTGCATACATCTTTTTTTTGTGCTAGTGTCTAGAAAGTATGTTGACGTCACGTTTTTGCGTTGTCATCCTGAGTACAGGCTTGCATCAATGGAAGAACGAGACATATGTGTGACATGTAGATGTCTGTGCGGCACACAAAAGTCAATAAATTTTTGCTTTCAGATTTAAAATACGATGTTCTGACTTAAATTTTTTTCCAGTCCTTGCAAGACTATCTTGAGATCTGGGAGCATCTCAGCAGGCAAGCATACTGGCTAGTTCACGAGCAGAGGAACCGCATTAGTGAGGATGAAGTCACACATCTACAACAGGTCGATCTCTAGCATGCATTCACTATGCTAGAGATGCGATATCACGAGCAGATGCTGACGACCTTGATGGAGAGGTGGGATGCCACCACATCATCTTTTCAGTTTCCTACTAGAGAGATGACTATTACTTTAGAGCATGTGTATTGGATTCTCGGACTCCCCATCTGTGGACGGCGAGTGGTGATCAACGACACCCGGTCAACATGGGAGTGATCAGAGGGTTTCCTCTACTACTCAAGGTGGACCGACGATGGTGACTATATAGGTCACATTTATACACACTGGTATGACCAGGCGCGAAGCACTACACCCCTGCTGCATCGCGTGATGGTCATGATTGTGGCCTTCTAGGTCACTATAGATGTGTGAGGCTCTCACTTGCACGGGGCCCTCATCCATACTATTCGTGAGATGGTCAAGCACTAGACAGTCTTTGTCTAGGGGCACAACATACTGGCACACCTATACCAGGAGTTGGGGCAGTACGTGCACTATGAGTACGACAACCTCACAGCATGCATGCTACTACAGGTGTGGGATTTTTCCCACATCATGTGCACGAGGTCGGTCGGCTTCCCATAGAGGCGACCATACCATGTCCCCATGGCCCATTGGTATGAGGTGACGGGGTAGTGGAGACACAATGATCTACATTTTTGGCGATTACAGTTTGATACCCTTGTGCTTGATCGGGTCAGATGGAGACCTTACCATTTTTTCAAGTGGGTAGATGGCAACATGTATCTTAGGAACCTGTAGCAGAACTGTTTTCTCCTAAGTCGTAGCGACCATATTATTATGCCTTATTACTGGAGCTGGGTCATGCGACATCATGGCCGTGTATAAACTATCCCTCCTGACATGCCCACATATACACGGGCTTTCAGGAGTGTCGTGAGACCAAGGGATATTCATCATCCCTCGATCACTAATTTTGTTCCCTCAAATGATGATGAGCCTGATCGAGATCTGCCACCAATAGTCATGGCAGATAATGTTAATATTGCTGTGGACTTCAGAGCGTGGTGGGACATTCATCACCCTTGTCCTGTGTTCTCAGAGGATGCCCCCGAAGGGGATCTTGACCCACAGGGGGATGTGCCACCATAGACATGACAAGATAGGAGGAGAGGGAAAGGATGCAAAAAATAGTAGGGCGAGGAGGAGGAGAGGTCGTAGGAGGGGGAGGATTAGCTAATAGCATCACAGAGGCCGAGGCAACGATGAAGGAGGTTAGACCCTCGGCTAGCTACCCCAGTCTCGTTGGCATCACCAACACCCATTGTCACAACAACGACAACCTTAGCAACACCAGGAGCGCCTGCCGATACTGGCGGCGTAGGTCCTAGCATTGCTCCTCACCTTGACCCTGCTTGGCAGCTAGGGGACCCAGGTATACTAAGCATGTTGTTTATGTTTAGTGCTTTTAGTTTTCATTATTTATGATTACACAGTTATGCCATGTGATATTGATCCTATCCTTTCTTTTTGTAGTTGTAGAGGATGTACGTGGATGGACTGGGTTGATAGCCTAGTGCATATCAGAGGTGGCCCCTGACGTTCCTATCCAGGGGACGGCCCTCGAGGCATACCAGCCAATTTTTGTGGGGTGACATGCCCATTTGTTTGAGCCAATAGTGTGTCTGAGGACCGCTTATGAGGAGTGGGGATCAGAGATCATGCAAGGTGTTATGGATGCAATCACACTCCAAGGACAACATGACCAACTTTTGAGGGAGCTGCGGATGACACTCGTAGAGCAAGACACGATAGAGATGAGGGTTGATGCCACCGAGCAGGCATGTGACACCCTACAGAGCCACCTTGATGACCTCATAGGATAGCCAATAGATGTGATCCCGACAAATGTTCAACAACTACAACAGGAGCTGATGTAGGCACGAATGATGATATGCTCCTTGTAGGGAGAGATAAGGGGGATATGTGTAGCTCTGTCTGCATCGCACTCACACCGATCCAGGTCTATGACCACTGTGTAGCCCCTCCCCAGACCACAACAATAGCCAAAGCCAGAGGGCTTGGGGAGCCACATGTCGCAGCCTTAGGGTGCTCCTATTTTTGTACATCAATTTTGTAGCCACGATATATAGATCTTTTGTATAGACATTGACACACATATTTAGTAGCCACTCATTTTTTGACAATAGTGGCCCGATAAATGTATATGGCATTTGATATATATATATATGCGAGATACTGGTTCCGATATCATGGCATTGTGTATTTTGATGTGTATGCTTCTTTATTTTCATGTATGTTGATGTTATGGATGTTATATGTATATGTGGATGTATGTTTACATTATTTGCTATCATAATTTAATGAAAACACATGGATGTATGTTGGCTAAATACAATGATGATCTAATTGCTTTAAAAGTTGTAATGCAATGCATGGATACATAACATAGTAAGACACATGTATGCATATTACACACACACATGGTCACATCACAACACAAAAAAAATTCATAATGTGTTAATGAGTAATGCCAACATATGCAGTGCTACTACCCCTAAAAAGTGAACACCACACACATGACACATTAGACACTACACATAGTATCGACGAAGATGAATTGCATTCACGTGATCTTTTAGAGGCATTCCATCCATAAATGATAACCCATAAGAACCCGAACCATATAAAGAGACAACGATGTAAGGGCCCAACCAGTTAAGATTGAATTTCCCCCTTTGATTTGGCGGCACATTTACATTTCTTTGATTCTCATAGAGAACTAGATCTCCTACCTTAAAATTCTTAGGAAGCACACTTTGATTATACTTTCTTGATAATGATCGTTGATAAGCTTTAAGATGATCAAGGGCTTGTAATTGGCGCTCATCGAGAATCTCTAGCTGATGTAAACAATTAGCTCGATAAATTTTGTCATCAATTAACCCTTTAAGGGAAACCCGTAGAGATGAAATCTCCAACTCTAAAGGCATGATAGCTTCGGCACCATACATGAGGTTGTAAGGCGTCATTCCCGTTACCATACGAACACTCGTGCAATAGGCCCACAAAGCATACGTGTAAACACTCAAAATATCTCGATCGACATCATGCACTTGATTCACTAACACTGATTCTTCCTTGATCATGTCCACACTAACCAATTAATTGAATAATCTTTATTTGATTAATTCCTCCTAAAAATCAGATAATACACGTTATCAGGTTATTTCATGATATTCTTCCTTTAATTAAATAAATCAACTTTATTTAAATAAATCCTAATGTCCTCTCTTTGATTAAATAAATCAACTTTATTTAATTAAATTTAATGTTTTTCATTTAATTAAATAAATCAACTTTATTTAATTTTCGAATCCTATCATTTAATTAAATAACCAACTTTATTTAATTAAACTCTAATGTTCTTTCATTTGATTAAAATGTCCGTCTCTTTAATTAAATCCTAATGTTCTTCATTTGATTAAATAAATCAACTTTATTTAATTAAATCCTAATGTTCTTCATTTGATTAAATAAATCAACTTTATTTAATGTTCTTCATTTAATTGAATAAATCAAATTTATTTAATTAAATTACTAATCTCCCAACTATCCTCTCATTTGATTTAAATATCTAAATCAAATGTCAAATCAACTAATTTCATCTAAGTTAATTAATAACAAATTAATTAACTCATTCCTCTAGCTTTTGCAAGTTGCACATGTAAATCAATTTATTTGATTTACTAATTATTCTCTTTTCATTCAAATATGGCATATTCTTGGAATATTCCACTTATTTGAATTCTCCCTCCCAAAGGACTTTTGTCCTCCAACTTGACATTAAAAGCTCTTACATGTCCGCTCCTTGAGCCAACTTGGCATTAATTCCTCTTACATCCCTCCTTACACAAGTCACTTCTTCAAATTCAAATTCCACCTATATGCATTTAACATGCACATTGTTCAAAATGTGCTCCACTCTCCTTCATTAGCATGTTGACAAGTGGCACAATGCCATTGGTTCAAATGTTAATCCCACATTCATCCTATTCTTCATTCTCCAATCCTTCTCCATTATAAATAGAGGCCTTCTCTATTTGATTTGGCATCCACAATCCATGTAAGATCATTATGCTCATTTGAATTCACAATCATCTAGATTTTGATGCAAGACTATTATCCACAAGTTTATGCAAGTTCATTCACATTTTCATCCAAGTCATCATAGAATTCATCATCCATAGCTAGGTTATTGGAAATTTTCATCAAGGATCAATCAATCATCATCAAGCTTATCAAGGAGTTGGCACATGGCTTCTTTCCACATCAAAGAAGCACCAATTCCCCTATGGGATGTTGGTTTGAGCATTCGAATGAGATTTCATTAGCTTTTATTTGATATTTTATGTTGTTTTCTTGTTCTTATGCTTGAATGAATGAATTTCATAGGGAATATTTGGTTTAAACTTGTTTGAGGACTAATATTTGTTTGTTTGTCCATGTTTGAACAGGTCTAGGTTGAAGTGTTCACAGTACGTTAATTGAATATGTCAATCCTTGCCATGTTTGTTAACTGTTTTATGACTTGTATGAGCTCAAGAGTCTTATTAGATGCTTCTGCCTGACCATTAGATTGAGGATAGTAAGGTGTAGAAAATCTATGTTGAATGTGGAACTTTTCTAGGAATTGCTTCACTTCTTTGTTCTTGAATGGCGTACCATTGTTAGAAAAAATTGTAGCAAGCAATCCAAAACAAGAAATAATGTTATTCAAAAGAAAACTACAAATAGCTTGAGTGTTTTTGGATTGAAGTGGAATAGCTTCAACCCACTTTGTGAAGTAATCTGTAGCAGTAATGATAAAGGTATGTCCCTTAGAAGAAGGAGGTGATATTTTCCCAATAATATCCAACCCCCATTTTGCGAATGGCTAAGGAGAGGTCTAGTTTTGAAACTCTTATGCATGTGCATGAATAAGACAACTATGATGCTAACATTGCGGGCACTTTTTAACAAAATCGAAGGAATCTTGTTCCATCGTTTGCCAAAAATACCCCATGTGTATCAATTTCCTCACCAAGGATTTACCACCAAAGTGTGCACCCCCAGATCCTGAATGGGCTTCTTTAAGGGAAAGGGGTATTTCAAATTTAGCGAGACATCAGAGAAGCAAGCCATTATAATATTTTCGATAGAGAACAGCAGACAAAATAACATAATAGGCTGAAAGCTTTTGTATATGAGTGTGATCATTTTTCGTTGCATCATCGAGAAAGTTTCTAGTCTTTAGGTAGTTGTAAATATTAGAAAACCATTCTCCCAAGTCCACATGAGAACACACAAATGCACCAGATTCAGGTTGATTGGAAACAACTGGTGTCCAAAGGACCTGAACTACGAAGTGGTATTCTTTCATATTCTCACTTGAAGGTACAAGGGAAGCAACGCTTGCCATAACATCTGCATATCTATTTTCCCTCCTAGGGACATTTCCTATCGTGAAAGAGGAGAACCGTTTGAGCAAGGAAAAAGAAAGGTCTCGATATTGAGACAACTTACTTTGCTTCGTTTGATAGGCTCTTGTAATCTGATTCACAATAAGCTCAGAATCACCTAGTATACAGAGATGTCTTATTTTTAGACCAATCGCGGCACACAAGCCAACAATGAGAGCTTCGTACTCAGTGATGTTATTAGTACAAGGAAATTCTAATCGAAAGGAGAGAGGGATTGGTTTACCTTCAGGCGATATTAGGACTATACCCACTCTGGGTGGGTCCGCTGCCCCACCACCAGTGAGCAACCAGGGGTGGTGATTTTTTGCCTTATAGACAAATTGAGCGACTTTCTTCCAGGGGGCATAACTTTCACCTAGGTGCTCCGTTTTTTGACTTCTTGGACTCGTTGGAAAGCTGAATCAATTCTCTACACTGTGGTGACAATGATTTTATGGTATTTTACAATATTGATAGTGTTTTTCTAGCTGGAAGTTAGGTGTTAGTTTTGAGATTTGAGAGGTGATATCGGGTGCATACAGAGTCAGATTTTGGACTTCAAATAGTCAATGGAAAGCTTGTTCAAAGAACTATATAGTGGATCAGATTTAGAGTTATTTTGGTATGGTTTATTTATTGTTTTCCTTATCTAAGTTTTTTATGGGTTACTTTGACTATGGTGATACTATGAGTTTATGGATGATCGGATCTTGGAGATTTGATGTTGGATTCATTGTATGCTTAGTTGTACATCTCTGAATATTCTATTTTGACATGGTTATCAGTATTTGGTTGGATTTGTATGCTTCATTGTGGTATCTACAAGTTGTGTAGCATTGTAGGTGGTCTATACTTACATGTTGCATTTATGAATTGGACATGGGTTGTCTTTTCCCATAGATATTTCAATGTTGATGAATTTTCAGTTTGGTGGCTTAGATTAGTCACTTGGTTTGTTGGTTTTGTTGTCATATTGAGGAGGTGAGATGGTATTACCAGGTAAAGTCATGATATGAGACCTATGTAGTTGACTATGTTATGCAGATATGTGGGACACAGTTGGGTTGAGTTGTTGGTACATTTGGTGGTGATCATGGTGTCATGGATGTTTCTTGTGCTTTAGAGACTTTGGCATGTCATGATGGTTTATGTAGATACATTATTAGTGGTGTTGGATTGGATCTTGATTCAGGTTGTGGTGGTGAATCTTCTTGGTATGAGGATCATGGTTTTACTTTTCCTTTTGGGAGCTCTTGTTACAATTTGAGTTCTTTGATTGTGTGAGGGCCTTTTGGTTGATCTTCATGAGGAGATTGTTATCATGATGTCATGGATAGCTTGATTACACTTTTTAGTGGGAGCTTTTGATAGTGATGGTTCTGGCAGTGTTGGATATGTTTATGATGGCTTGGAGGTTGTAGGTATCTTTTGAGATTGTTATCATGATGTCATGGATAGCTTGACATCATCTGCATAAAAAATGATAATACATAGGGTGTTATGGTATTATGTCATGGTTCACTCTTTATCATGTGTTAGAGTTTTGGCATGGTACTCATTCTCTTGAGACCAAGATGCATGCATTCTTGTATGTTATCTCCTATGAGGAGGTGTTAGATCATGTTGTTATGTTTATGCTCTTGATTCATGATTAGATCGTTGACATTGATCTTGTGTGGTTCTCTTGGTTATTGGGTACATCTATCATTTGATTGATTACTTCATGATGGTGCTATGTTGTATTTGGAGTTTGGCATGGATTGGTTGGTTACAGGTACTCATGGATACTTGGAGACATAGGTGAGGCTTGAGTTCTCTTATGGTTAGAGACATGAGTTGAGATGGTTACTCTTGATGAGATTTCAACAGGAAGTCCAAGGAGCCTACACCTTGGTTGGATGTGAGTTCAACATGGACCTATGAAGAGAGTGTTCTTGGATGAGTCATGATGACTTGGATATCTTGGAGGAGCATTCTCATTCCCCACTCTTGGTCTACTCAGTGGTTTCACTTGAGAGGTATTGCTCATTGTTACTTTCAGATGCTTTATGTTTTATGCTATATCTTCTCATGCATATGGATCTTGATCTATGGATATATGGTTTTGGAGAGTTCATTTGAGGAGTGTTGGCATGTTTATCTCCTTATGCATTGTGATTACATTAATTGATGTTGAGTTTAGGAGATGTATTGGGATTATTTCCTTAATTGGGAATGGATTTAGTTTGATCTTCTTTGGTTATGAGAGGCTTACATCCATGTTTATTACATGATACATATGTTATGTTTGATCTTGGTGATTGAATGGTTGGGTGTTGTCATGGCTTTTCTTTTGGGGTGTTGTGGAGGAGATCATACTTGACACAGTTGGCATTTAGAGGTGTATGTAGAAGGATTTTCTACAAGTATATGATGTGCACAGTTTCTCTCTTTGGTCTTGGTTATCTTCCTAGATGTTTGGTTTCACATTACATTGGTTGAGGTTTGGATGGAGCTATTGTGATCACTAGCTTGTGGTCATGTGTTTTCACTTATGTTCTTGGGTGATGACATGGAGGTTCCTTTATCTTCTTCTTTTGTTGGGTGTGGAGAACTTGGGAGAGCTATGGAGACTTGTGGTGAGAGTTGTTCTTAGAGGTTATTGATTTACAGGTTTGCATATCATTGTGGATGATTCCTTGGTTGTACATGATGTTGTTTAAACTTTCTATATGATGCTATTGGTAGACTTGGTATGCCTTGATATTTTTCAAATTTGTATTACCCATGTAATGGGAGCTCTTGGATGTGTGTGTCATTCTTTGACAGGTTTTGCACATGGAGTTTATGATTTTAGTTTATGGGTGTATATTTTTTATGGCATGAGTTTACTATGTTTTGTATACCTTGGAGGTATGGATAGTTGAATGTATTGGCACTTGCTATGGGTGTTATTTCAGCTATGGGTTTGTGTATCTTAATGACTACTGGTGCATATTGTTACCTTTGGATTGAGTGTATGTGTTTGGGATATTGGTTGAGGCAGGACTTATGCTTCTTTGTGACAGATTGTGTGGCTTCCCTTTGGATGGCTTCTTATCTTTGTGCATTGGCATGATGGTGGATGCAAGCATTCATGTTTGGGATGGCGATCACTTTGATTCTTGTTGTAGGTATCCTGATGGAGTACTTAGAACACTTTGACTCCTTGATGGTATATGTGGGTAATGGATTATTCTTTTGATTCATGTTTTGAGGTTACTTGTTCCCCCTATGCAATGTGTACAACAAGTGGGAGAATGTTAGGAAAATGTGTTGTACACCTCGCATAATATATTTAATGTAATTATTCTTGAGGCCACTTTATGTTGCATGTAACATTGGGACATAAGTTAAGTTGCTAAAATGTAATTATTTAATATTGGGGAAAATAAATAAATAAAGTACCCAATATTAAATATGGGGACATGGTTTTGTAATCTCATGGTTTTAGTCACATGGTTTTGTGTAATACCACTTGGTGGTTTTGTGGGAACTTATTTCTATAAAAGCAACCGCAAGGGTAGTTGTTTAGGATGGGAAGTTTGCATGTTAGCTTTGGTTAGAATTTGTGAGGGTTCAAAGCATAGCATGGGATGTGTGGTTGCATGCTTTTTCACATGGATTTCTTGGAGAGGGCTTGTTGCTTCAATGGTGTTCATGGAGACTCTGAAGATGTATTGTAATCTTTATTGTTGAATAATACATGAGAGATGGATTCTTTTGGAGGATGGGTTTTTTCCCTCTTGAATTTTTTCCTAGGGTATATATTGTGTCATATTCTCATGGGTATGTTGTCTATTCTCTTGCATGTGGATTCTGAATACTTAGTTGCATAGATTTCTCTTTTGGGTTATGTGGAAATTGTCTTTAAATGGATGCAAGTTTCCAACACTTCATTCCACCAATGAACATCAAATGCATCTACGAGAGCACAACCGTCTCCTTTGCTTGATTCATAATTTTTTTTTTTTTACAAGAGTAGGACTACTCTCTTCAGTAGGGGAAGGACTAGTCTCTTGGATAGGATCACAACTCTCTTCCTCACTGGGAGCATTGTCCCCTTTTTCATCAGAGGCATTCAAAAAATCAAGACGAGTGGGGCTCACTTTGTATTCTACAATGAAGAATTCAAATATTTCCAAGGATCCCCAATCATCACCAAAGAAAATGTTTGATTCAGAAGAACAAGTAGACAGGGAGGGCTTAGGACTTTCTGCTTTAGGTGACTCGATTTTAACAAAATTTTCTTCAGGAACAACCTCCACGGAGGGTATCGTCGAGGAACACACCATAACATTAGCAGTTAAAGATGGAATACAATTCTTAAGAATGGAGACAACTGAAGCTTGACCAACAACTGCTAATTCACAAAGGTAAACAAATTCTGGGTCATCCTTAACTGTGACCACCCGATTATTTGTAACAAACTTTAAGGAACAATGTAGATTAGAAGTTACGACACCCATAGCATGAATCTAGGATCTCCCCAAAAGAATATTGTAAGGTAAAGTGCCAGGAATCACCTAAACCAAAGTAGGTAAGGTAACGGGGCCTAGCTGCAAAGGCAATATTATCGTACCTAGAGCTTGGTGGCCAGCATTATCGAACCCATGAATGTACAAAGAAGAAGCAACTAGAGAAGATGGATCAACCTTAATCTTAGGTAGTAGGTCAATACCACAAACATTGAGAGCTGAACCGGTGTCAACGAGAGTACGCCTTATGCCAATGTTATTAACATTAATTATAATCATTAAGGGGTCTACTTACTTCTGCACATCTAGTGGTGGGATTTCTTGCAGATGGAACGTAATATTCAACGAATCAGCACAAATGTGAGCCAATAGTGCATTGACATCCATAGGCCTAGCATTGGTAGGAAAGAGGATCTTCTGCAAAGATTCCTGAAGCATTTCTTGATAAACCAAAGTGGTCTGAATCAAATCCCAAAGAGAGATCTTAGCCAAAGTAACATGAATTTACTTGACAATATCATAATCACCTAGTGTTTTACTTGCAGGTTTAGGTGCTGGAGGAAGACTTGGTTGAAAAGGTGGTAAAGAAGTAGGAACTTGAATAGATTGAGATGTAGAAACAACAGGTTGCTGATCCAAATTCTATTTGTTTCTTCTTGTATTGTATGTGTGCCCAATGGCATTATAAGAACTAGAGTCTGTAGCTTTTACGAACCTTGAATACAAGCCTGATGAATCATCTCAATATGAAATTCCATTGATAGAACGATCCTCCCTTGGAGAAGGTCTAGCCAGGGTCAAGTAAATGATGGGTTTCTTAGGGCTCGGAGGAGCCACAGAGACCACCACTACATTTACGACTCCTCAACTTGCAAAGAAGAATTTTGCTCAGAAGGTTTACAGATAGAGGAGGGCGCTTCTAAGAAGTCATCTAGAGCGTCATCCAACATATCAAAATCTTCCTTAGAGAAAGAATTATCATAGACATGAAAACATTGTAAAAACATATTCGACATGCTTCACGTTGGGTTCACCAAAATGTGAGATGAGAGGGTTTCGGTACAGGCAGTTCTCTTCGTTCTCAAGAGATCACCAAGGAACAAACTGCCCTTATCCACCTCAACATAAACTGAATGAAGGAATTGCAAGGGAAATGTATAGAAGCTAACTTTTAGAGAAGACTACTTCAGATCCTGAGAGAGTGAATCTTCTAGATTTTTGCCTCCGATAGAGGAGCTCTCGGCCAAAGGATAGAAGCGCAGATTTAGGATGCCATCGTAGTGCGTTGTTGTCCAATTGGCGCACTAGCATCCTGAGCAACAAAAATCTTAGGGAATCAGGTAGGAAGAATAGAGTCTCACCTCCTAGCTTAGATCTGAGGTCTACTAAACAAAATAATCAAACAGAGGACAAAAACTTCAAGAAAAGCACAAGGAGAACTTGGAGAAAACTTACCCTCAATCGGACGTTTGAGTCTTAACTCCAAGCTCTGCTTCACAACCTACACATAGAAGAATAAGGGGAAAATTTGGGGGCTGTATAGGGGCCTACCTTAGTCAAACCCCTATTTTGGTGTTCCCACCTCCACAGACAACCAAATAGAAAAGGAGTGTAACCGAAATGGACAAAGCGTACTAAGGTGAAAGAAAAACCTGCTTCAAGAGTAGAACTCGCACCACTAAGTAGTAAATGAACAAGTAGAAAAGAGTGAGTGAGAGAGAGAGTGTTACCCACAAGCCTAGGCCCTCTTCGGAGCACATGGATGCACCATTGAATGCTTTCTTGAGAGCTGTAACTGTTGGAAGGACCTCAGTCTGGCATAGCTTCACTTGTAGAAGTGTTGCTTATCAAGGATGAAGAGAGACTCAAGAGTGAAAATAGAGAGAGAGCTTGACTGAATGAATTAGACCCAAAAAATGAGAGCAATTGAGGGGTTTTGTTATATGCAAGGGCAACAAAGAGCTGTTACATGCAAAATCCTGACTACCAAGACACGTGTCAAGAGTCAAGATTCCTTGTTTCAAACTCAGAAAACCACCAGGACACTAGCGTGCTGCACAGATGTCCACACATCGCGCATGCATCCAAGGCATCATTTTTTGGGAAACATGTCATTAGGCTATTGTTGCTTCACCACTGGTCCACATGGAGTTAGAATTGTAAAGTTCCAACCCATGGGTTTTTTGTTATTAATGCTCATAGGCATCATAAATGCTAAGCAAAGTGCAAAAATGTGGAATTTCCCCTGGGTGCAATTCTGTGACATTACAGGAACATCAGGAGAGAGCATAAGACATATTGTAGATATTCAACATCTCTCCACTTTCAACAATACTTATAATGCTTCTAATCTTCATCTTAATATATCATTATGAAAATAACTTTGTTGACATAAATCATACTCAATGACATCCAACCATGAACTTCAACAAACATCAGAATATAGCAATGACAACCAATGCCAAGAATTAATGACCTTCCTTACTTTTTAAGAGTTGACATCAATGAAAACCAACAATTAGTGTTGACATCAATGAAAACCCCTGCCAAAAGTCTCCCCCTTTGGCATTGATGGAAACACACCTGCTCACTCTCCCCCTTTGACATCAAGGACAAAGGGAAAATATATTTTATTGAAGTAACAACACATTCTCCCCTTTGACCAACAACACATTTTTCTCAAAATTTGCTCAATTGCATCAAAAATCCCCCTTACTACCAGCTCCCTTTGAAAAGTAGCACACATCAATCCAAGAGAAAATGCTATGACATGAATTTCTCCCCCTAGAAAGATGCACCATATTATGCATCTAGTTAGAACAAGGAGGGGTAATAACCCTTAAATTCTGTCAGAGATACTCAAAGGTATCATTTAAAAGTGCCTTTGTGAAGATATCTACAATTTGATCTTTGGTAGGCACGTACTCCATTTTAAATTTATGCTCTGCAACCTTCTCTCTCAAAAAGTGATATCAAATAGAGATGTGTTTAGTCCTTGAATGCATTACCAAATCCTCAGAAATATTAATTCACTTGTATTGTCACAAAATTTAGGGATGGGTTTATCATAAACCACCTTCATATCTTTCAAAGTTTGCTTCATCCAAAGCACCTGAGTGCAACAAGATGTTGTAGCAATATATTTAGCCTCTGCAATGGATAAAGGCACAAATTCTTTCTTTTTACTGAACCAAGAGACCAATCTATCTCCCAAAAATAATGCACTTCCACTTGTGCTTCTTTGGTCATCCACACAACTTGCCCAATTAGCATCAGTATAGGTACTCAGAGAAAATTTAATGCATTTTTATACCACAAGCCATAATTTGGAGTTCTTTTTAGGCATTTGAATATTCTTTTCACAAATTTTTCATGATATTGCTTAGGATTGGCTTAAAACCTGGTAACCAAACATACTACATGCATAATATTAGGTATAGAAGTAGTTAAGTACAATAAACCTCCAATCATAGACCTATAAAGTGTTTGATCAACTTCCAGAGACTCATCAAATTTTCTCAAATGAAAAATAGTCACCATAGGAGTACCCACTAGTTTTGAATCCTCCATGCCAAATTTCTTCAACATCTCCTTGATATATTTAGCTTGAGAAATAAAGATACCATCATCTTGCTAAATAATTTGAAGCCCAAGGAAGAAGGATAACTCACTAATTATTGACATCTCAAATTATTTCTACATATCTTCTACAAATTTTTTACACATTTCATCATCTCCACCAAAGATGATGTCATCAACATATACAACCACAATCAACATCTTGCCTTTTGGAACCTTATTGTATAGATTACTATTTGCATTACCTTTCTTGAATCCTTTTTGAAGTAGGTAATTATCCAATATCACATTTTGGGAGCTTGCTTGAGACCATATAGAGCTTTCTTGAGTCTATAAACCATGTTTAGATTCTCCGATAATTGAAAACCATCTGGTTGCTCAATATATACCTCTTCTTCTAAATCACCATTTAGGAAAGCTGACTTGACACCCATTTGATATACCTTGAATTTCTTATGAGCAACAAGAGCAAGAAACATCCTTATTACTTTCATTCTAGCTACTAGAGAAAAATTATCCTCAAAATCAATTCCTTGAACTTGTGAATAGCCTTTGCAAACCAATTTGGCTTTGTTCCTTACTACTTCACCATCTTCATTCAACTTATTCCGCAACACCCACTTTGTTCCTATCACATTCTTATCAACTGGTTTGGGAACTAATTCCAAAGTCTGATTCTTCTCTATGCGATCCAATTCTTCCTCCATCGTTTTCATCTAATTTTCATCTTTGCTAGCATCAAAAAAGTTTTTGGGTTATACCTTTGATAGTAAACACAAATTAACTTTCTCATTTGCTCTTGTAAAGTTTCTCTTGGTCAACGCACCTTCATCTTTGTCCCCAATGATCTAATTTTCAAAATGATTCCTTTGGACATATTTTATTGGAGTTTTGAGAGTCTTCACTAGTTACAGTTCCTTTTCTTCTTTCTCTTCTATTTCATCTTCTTTTTCTTCAATATGTAAAGGAAGCATATTAGATCCAAAAAACTCAAGTTCATGTGAGATCTGACATAGGTCTTCATCTACTTTGACATTTTTACTTTTAATCATCTTTCCCAATCTCTTGATGTAGCATTTGTATGCCTTGCTCCTAGTTGCGTAACCAAGAAACATTCCTTCATCACACCTTGAATCAAAATTTCCAAGGTCTCCTTCATCTCTTCTGATGTAGCATCTGCTGCCAAAGATTTTGAAATATCTAACAATGGGAGGTCTTCCATACCACAACTCATAAGGGGTCTTATTGTTGTTGACCCTCAACTACACTTTACTAAGAAAATAGACAACAATATGCATTGCTTCCTTCCAATACATATTTGGCAACTCAACATCTTTCATCATTGTCCTAGCCATTTCTTGCACTATTATATTCTCTCTTTCTACTACCCCATTTTGTTGAAAAGTTCTAGAAGTAGACAAATGTCTCCTAATGCCATGATCTTGACAAAAAATTTCAAACTCATATGAAGTGAATTTACCTCCTCTATTTGACCTTAAAAATTTGATCTTAGCATCCATTTCATTTTCAAAATTTTCTTTAAAAATCTTAAATTTATCAAAGGCTTATGATTTCTCTCTTAAGAATGTAACCCAAGACCATTCTAGTGTAATCATCTACAAGCAACATAAAATACCTTTCACCTTTTTGAATCCTTATCCTTGTAGGTCTGCATAGATCAGTGTGGATCAACTCAAAAGGAATTGAAACAAATCATTACTTTCTTTTGAAACTAGTCTTTGTTTGCTTTCCCACCTGACATTCTTTGCATAAAGTGTTTGCAAGTTTTGCTATTTTGGGCATATCTCTCACTGCATGAGAGGAACTGATCTTAAAATTGTGGTCAAAGTTTTTGTGCCCCATCCTTTTATGCCACAACCAACATTCTCTGGACTAGGCCAATAAGTAGATTTGTAACATACCCAATGTTTACTCAATAGTTTTCACCTAAGTTTTAACTCAGGAAATGAATAATTCAAACTTCCAAAAATAAGGAAATGAAAATTTTCCCTTTTCAGTAACATAATTGCATATTGCATAAATAATTTCACATGAAATTGCAAAAATTGGATAACATAACATAATTCTAAGTAAATGAAACTCATCTTTTCAAATACATATTACAATAGATTCATGATCATATATTCAATTTCATAACTTACAAGAGATTAAGGTTGAAGTATTCTTATCTGGATTACACTTCTTTTGTTTCACAAGCCTCAACTGTTGTCTGCAAGAGGGAGAGCATCACCCAAGTGCTTTACCTCCAACCACAGACCTAGCGGTCTCCCGCACACCTTCCTAACTGGAGGTGGCCCTGCCCTTCAACGAAGAGTGTAGTATGGGAACCTCTAGTATTTCCATCTGAGTATCTAGTGTTGTTTCCTACATAACATGTATGACCATACAACTATGGATACCCTCCAACTATGCATGAAACTACTGACAAGTTATGCAAACCTGAAGCACAATGAACCAACAAAGTGCAAGTAGTAACTTTTTTACTTACTTTGGCCAAATTTTTGATATATATAATCAATATGCTTTCTAAGGAAGCGATGTTGTAAGTTCACCCACCTCCTACTTGACTTGGAAACCCTACTGACTTGTGGTTAGCATTTTTTTTGGTTTGATCCCATGGGTAACTATGATAAACAAGATCTCTTTCAAAAGTAATGACACACCAATGTTTAATTAATCAACCAAATAGGTTTGACTCAAATCTCTTGAATACCCTGCTACATATGATGAGTCTAGTTTATGGTTTAATTTTGGTAGAATTTATGATCTATTTGCTGAAATTTTCATGAACCTTGATGTTTGAATGTTGATATTTCCTCAAAACCATAGACATTGGGCCTAATTTTATCTCTACAAATATTTAATGACATTGACATGTTATATGGACTATCTGTGTTAATTCTACATGTGGATTAATGAATGTTATTTAAGATAGAAATATGTGATTATTGTGCGTACTAATATTGCCATGTAGATATGATTCGAGGCCACTGAATTGAGAAAATTTTAGTAGCAGGTCATTCACCATAACGGTTAACAAAGTGGTCATGCAAAGGTCAACGAAGGGAAGACTATCAATGACAGGAGATTCCTCATGCAAACCGAGTTGTAACCGCCTTGTAAATGATCTTTATTGCTGTTGAGCGAATATAGGTGTTATTGTTGTGCTAAATCTCCGTTGAGGCAAGCACGTCTAACCAGATTCCATGCATGTGTAACCACCTCTCCACTTTCTCTGCTTTCCCTAAGTGGTGTCCTCCCAATTCGTGGAGTTGACTGCCTTGTTTAGTTAGTGTATAAGAGTGAATTTGCACCCCATGTGAAAATCCCCTTTTTGCATTTATCCACCTTGGAAAACCAAGTTTGGAGGCTTAATTCCACCTAAGCCCATTGCTTGCATCACACTTGGTGTCTATTTTGAGCGTCGGTGGAGGCCTTTCTTTCAAGGATTCCCGCGCGATGTGCAGACGTCCGTGCGGCGTGCTTACGTCCCTAACAGATTATCGCATTTGGAGCCTACAGAGGCGTTACACTTCCCATTGGGGGTCAATTTGTAACACCCTCCTCGGCCGACTGACCTGAATATGGCTATTTTCCTCCTTATTCCTTCATATCTAGTCCTTGAACTTGCATTTGGGGGTTGGAAGACCTCTTCACCACTTCTGGACTTCATAGACAAGCTTCACAATCTCTTTCCAAACACTTTTACACTTCATAGCAACAACATCAACACTCCACCACGTCATTAGAGCAAGTGTGGAACAAAACACCATTGCAACAGAGGCTTGAGTTCCTCTCATTTTCTCCCCCATTAGCCTTGAGTGCTCTTGGTGGAGGTGGTAAGCTTTCACTCCTCTCCTCTATTACTTGGTTGAGTAGCATAACACTGTTTTGTAGTGCTCTAAGTGCTCTTTACTTCATTTCTACTTTTCTCTATCTATTTGGTTGTCCGTGGAGGTGGGAACACCAAAACAGGGTCTCACTGAGGCAGGCCCCTATACAGCCCCAACAATTTCTCTCTTCCTCTTGTGTGCAGGTTTTGAAGACATTCATTTGGTGGAAGCTTCATCATCTGCACAATTGTAAGTATTCTTTCCTTTCTTCTTCTTATCTTTATTAGTTTTACTTCACTCTATTTCATTTCTATTACTTTATCGCATTATGTCCTTTTCGTACATTCTGTCAGTTCTTAGTAGTCCATTTGCTAGTAGTCATTTAGGCATTTTATATGATAAATTCGGTCTCTGGTCTATACGAGATGCCAACGCGCCTCTGAGACGCCAGTGCATTGCATTGTCGTTCACTTTCTGTGCTGAGATCCTTTAGCCGAGAGCTTGTCAGTTTGTCTAGAGAACCTTTGTGACCTGCTCTTTTGGATTCTAGAACTCTCACTACTGTTCCATTGAGGTGGTATAGGGAAGTTCACCCCACGAGGATCTCTGAGTGAAGAGAACTCGTGAGTAGTGAATCCCGCTATATCACATTTTGGTGAACCCGACGTGAAGAACAATGTTCTTAGAAAAAGTAGGAATTTATTTACCCCTACTTGGTGGGGTCATAACTTTTGGCTCAGTGTTCAGAATTTAGAATCATTTGCACCGTTAGAAAAAATGAATTACTAGAACATAGAAAATACCAAAAAAATTGTAATGGATTTAATATCTTCTTTTATTAGTTTTGTATCTAACTTTTTTCAAAATGTAAATGATGTTTCGTACCATGCATGTGACGGTGACTTGGATTTACCCATGTCACTCGGTATCTTTGATCCTTCTCATGAGGTTCCTCTTGTTTCAAAGGGTGTCTTGTTGCAAGAAGATGAAATCATTAATACCTTTCTTAATGTTACTCTACCTTCTATTCATCCCAATACATTCTCTCCTAGAGATGATGCATTTGTGAATGACAGGACTCCTCTTCATCCCAACACACTCTCTTCTAGGGATGATACAGTTGTGAATGATGAGTCATGTATTTGTTCCAATGCGCTCTCTTTTAGAGATGTTGCATGTGTGAATGATGAACCTCCTTCCACATCTGATTCTCCTAGGATTGATGTTGAGAATGTCCCTTCAGGTAACTATTCCACATTTGATCCTATTTTGATTGATGTTGAGAATATGTGTTCAAGCAATTATTCTGCTAGTTGTAATGAGTCTGTAAATGTGATAGATGTCTCTGATGCCCCTCAAGGGCCTAAGAGACTGATCATTCATGTGACTCTATCCAGTCCCGCTCCTAAAAGGATTTGCGCTATTGATGGTGTTCCATTAAATAACAGATCTCCTGATCTTCCTAAGGCTCCCTCTTATAGAGCGGTAGCCTATACTTATGAAAATAGTATGAATAAACAACCAAGACTTCCTCAAGCTCCTAAACCTATGACTAAAGAACCTAGTGGTAACGATTTTTTTGGGCAACCTTGCATTACTCTGGATAAGATCTCACTATGGGAGTTGCTTCGGTCTGCTCTGGTTTATCAGGGTATTCTTCAGGAAGCTTTGTAAAAGATCATCTTGCCTCCTTCCGCTAGGCTGACAGATGTTGATGCGTTGATGGTGTATGTTCGTGTGAATTCACCAAATATTACATTCTATCCACAAGAGCTCCCTCCTCCAGAAGTACAAAAGCAAGCGGATCCTCTAATGATTATAGTTAATATTAATAAGATAGGAATTAGACGTACTCTCATGGATGTTGGTTCAACACTCAATGTATGTAGTATTGATCTACTGTCTAAGATTAATATTGACCCATCCTCTCTTAATACTTCTTCTCTTGTCCTCTGTGGGTTTGATAATGTCGATTAACAATCCTTAGGCATGATAGTATTTCCTTTGAGGTTGGGACCCATTATTGTTCCTACCCTTGTATATGTCATGGCATAAAAGTTTCCATGTAACCTTCTTCTTGGTAGATCGTGGATTCATGCTATGGGTGCAGTCTCGTCTACCTTGCATAAATCTATTAAGTTTATTTGTAACAATAAAGTAGTCACAGTCAAAGCTGACCCTAAGGCTATGCACCTATGTGAGTGGCGGCTACTGGTCAAGCTTCGGTTGTTCCTACTCTTATTCCTTCAGTATCTTCCAGTGTGTCAATGTTTACCCCTGCAAAACCCTCTACAAAGGGTACTCTCAAGATAAACGTCCCTAGAAAAGATCCTTTGGAAACAAGGAATCCTAAGTGCGCTCCTTCTACATCTTCTTGAAGGAATGCATGTCTTGGTGGTGATCGGGGTCCTTTAAACTTTACAGAATCCTTTATTGGAGAATATAAAGTCGACCTGATCCACTTAGACCTTTTGACAACATCATCCACCCACGCCATCGAAGATGGGTACTCTTCTGTATTACAGGGTAAGGTGAGTAAAAATTGTAATGTTCTTGGTGTTGATCCTCCTTCCGAGGAAGATGATCACACTTCTATTAAAGAGGTTAATGTTGGCAATCCTGTAGAGAAGCATAATCCCTATTGCCAGAATAATGCTCTCTATAGGGATCCTCCTCCTTTTTCTTCTATCTTCGTGCCTTCCTCTTCTTGTGAGAAGTCAAACCTTTCTCCACAAGAGAAAGGGTTGCTTCCTGCTCCTCGCCCTTTATCTAAGCATGAGTGTATTTTGTTGTGGCTTCTAAAAGCCTGCTTAATCACTCTTCCTTCTCCTACATGTAAGAAATTTCATAAGCATAAACATTCTTTTTGTGCATACCATCGAATGCTTGGTCATTCCACTAGTGGATGTAAAGCCTTGAAGGACAAAATACAACAACTTAGTGATTCAGGTGCCATCAAACTCCTGTTTGATTGATGTACCTGCCTCTGCTTTGCTTAACAAGGGATATCAAGGTTCACCTCTATCCTTTCCAAGGTATTTTCACATAGTTCTCCTCCCCTATATGTTGGGGGGAGTGGTAACTTGTTTCAGAGATGTGTGTCCTTCTTAAGGACCCCTCTCTTCGCTATGTATTTCAATTGAGGCGTCTCTTGAGTGGACCCCTTTTCTCTTTTGAAGGGTTCCCGAGGGACCTCTTTGAAAGCCTTTCTTTCAAATGAATTCTTTACATCTAGCTTGGGGGCAGCCTGACTAGATCTTACCTTTCTCATTTTCTCCCCATTAGCCTTGAGTGCTCTTGGTGGAGGTGGTAAGCTTTCACTCCTCTCCTCTATTACTTGGTTGAGTAGCATAACACTGTTTTGTAGTGCTTTAAGTGCTCTTTACTTCATTTCTACTTTTCTCTATCTATCTGGCTATCCGTGGATGTGGGAACACCAAAACGAGGTCTGACTGAGGTAGGCCCCTATATAGCCCCAACAATTTCTCTCTTCCTCTTGTGTGCGGGTTTTGAAGACATTCATTTGATGGAAGCTTCATCATCCCGACCGCCAAGTATTCTTTCCTTTCTTCTTATCTTTATTAGTTTTACTTCACTCTATTTCATTTCTATCACTTTATCGCATTTTGTCCTGTTCGTACATTTTGTCAATTCTTAGTAGTCAATTTGCTAGCAGTCATTTAGGCATTTTCTGTGACAAATTTGGTATTTGGTCTATACGAGATGCCAACGTGCCTCTGAGACACCAGCGCACTGCGCTGTCATCCATTTTCTGCGCTAACGTCCTTTGGCCAAGAGCTTTTCAATTTTTCCAGAGAGCCTCTGTGACCTGCTCTTTCGGATTCTATAATTCTCATCATTGGTCCATTGAGGTGGTATAGGAAGTTCACCCCATGAGGATCTTTGAGTGAAGAGAACTCGTGAGTAGTGAATCCCCTATATCACGCTTAGTAGCTTCTTTTCCTATAAATAAGAGTTGGATGCTCCTTCTTAGAAGGTTGCGCGATCTAATGATGTAATTGTATTCTTATTTTTCAGCAATATAGTTACACTACTCTATTGTACTCATGTTTTCCAATGAATAGGATGAAGTTATAAGTCTATGCATCTGAGTTTACATTAGTTTTAGAGCATACTCATCCAAGGGGGACCACTTGGTGAGCATTCCATCCTTTAGTTTAGCTTAGTTTAGTTATTAATTTTTGTTTAGTAATTAGTTAAGAATCTGACACTAACTGTTCTTGCAGCCACTAGAATTCCATTCTCGCGGACTATTCCTCAGAGCCACTAGAATTCCATTATGTGACTATTCCTACAACCAAAGCAGATAGAGTAGTTTCCTTTTGTTTGCCCATATTTTTGTTTCATCATGCATTTTAGCTTAGCATAGTTGTTGGTTGATGTTCAACACTTATGTTATTTCTTTCTAAGGAATTTACCTTCAACATTTTTTTTTTCTTAGTTGTAGAATGAATATGGCTACTTTGGATCCTTAGTGCACATACTATCTTTCATTTCAAGTTGCATCCCCGGTTGACAAGTTAAATGCACCTTCATGATGATTGAAATGGCTATTCAATTCTATATGTCCAATCTCTAAATCATTAGTTGTTAAACCATTGAAGGAGGCCAACATTTTTGGCATCATTGTCGGGGATGGTGTCAAACTAGGAGTTCTTTGGAGTCATTGATAGATTTCTTGCTGTAGTATTTTCTGAAAGTTTTTCTTAGTATACCTCTCATTTAGGAAGTGATGACCCCCCTTATTCTTTACCAATTCTTTGTGTGAGTTGGCTAATAGTGAGTTGATAACGCATGCATAGAGGAAGGAGAAGAGATGCTTATGGGAGATTCCTTCCTAACAATCTTGATCCATTCTAGCTAGTTGAATATCATAACCTGCCAAGAGAAGAAGAAAAAGATCCACATCCTTTTGTTGATGCATTTCCTGATTTGACTAGCTCTAAAGTTTCTTTTGAAGACCAAAATCAACTTGAGAATCCCTTTGCTTTGGAACTACATCAAGCAGGCATGGGTGATGGAAATAGAAACAGACCTAACCAATTGACTTTTCCTTTCCCCATTTCTCATCAGAATGAAGTAGACAACCTCAAAAATATCCTTCCTTTAGTCCTTCCTAAGTTCTATGGACTTGTCACAGAAGATCCTGATACCTTCTTGTTCGAGTTTGACATACTTTGTAGGAGTTATGACTATACCGCCGATGCCCATAGGCTTAAGCTATTTCCTACCACTCTGAAATAAGTTGTATTAAGATGGTTCATGAGCCTAGGCAAATATACTGTGGAGACATGGGATGACATGAAGAAAAAATTCCTTGAGAAATACAAGGAGTATTGCAGGGGCAGTGACATGAGAGGAGGTGACATTTTTAGGATACAACAAAAGGAGGATGAGAGCCTGGAGGATTACATTGCAAGGTTTCTATTTTTCCTACAAAAATATCCACACCATACACTTAATGAAGACTCACAAAAGTTTCTTTTCCTGAGAGGAATGAATGGAAG
Source organism: Sequoia sempervirens (assembly GCA_007258455.2). Lineage (NCBI taxonomy): Eukaryota > Viridiplantae > Streptophyta > Pinopsida > Cupressales > Cupressaceae > Sequoia > Sequoia sempervirens. The sequence goes on along the minus strand of VDFB02324476.1, from coordinate 81,830 downwards.
CTGCACTAATGCCTTGGACCTGATGGGAGGAGGAGATATCTCCCAAGTTCCTTGGGAGGATATCAAGAAGATATGCCATAACTACTCTAGGGCAACTTCGAAGAAAGGGAGAGCTTACCAATCTTCTATGGGTAAGTCATCTACCAGTGGAGTTTCAAGAATGGAGATTACTCATTTGCTAGTAGACTTCAAGCAAGACATTATAAAAAATCTAGTTATTAAGCTAGATACATTTCAAGCCAAGAAGAAACAAGAGGAGGTAGAGACAACATTGGAAGAGTATTTCCCCCATTGCAGATAAAAGAAGGACTGCAAATGCAAGCTGGTATCTAATATTGAAAGCAAGCAGATTGCACTCGAGTTCAAGCTAATTCAGATTGAAGAAGATCAAGTCTACTATGTTGCACAAAGGAGGCCTTGGGCTCCAAGACAAGGTATGCCACCAAATCCACTATCTTTTGTTGGGCCATATTTCAATTCTTATTCATCTGGTAACCAATGGAAACTGCCATATCCATCCAATGATGGAGGATATCCACCACAACCTTGGAGTAACCCTCCAAATACCTGGCCTAATCATCAAAAATCTCCATCCCAATGGCAACAACGTTAGGGGAATTGGCAGCAGTTTCAAGGAAATTGGCAACCACCCCCAAGAAATCGGCAGCAAAAAAATCAATGGAGGGGAGGACAATAATCGTCAAACCAGCCAAATAGCTACATGCAGCCACCTTCTCAGCCCCAACAACCTGCTATAATGCCTCCTCCTGCTAATTCAAGCTCAAATCCACCTAAACCTACTCAGCTACTAGCTCAGCCCACACCCAATCCAAATAACAAACCACAACAACAACATGTATACTCTACTGATTCAAATCAATTCCCTGCATATACTGTGAGTGTGAGTGACATCCACTTGCGTTCAAAAACTACTATACCATATCCTTCCACACCCATTATCACTAAGCTTCCCATGGAAGAAGAGGAGCCTCTGAATACCCCCATTTAGCCAAGTGCACCTAAAAATCCTGAACCAGTCCTAGTCAAGCAGACTAAATAAGAGCCACCATTTCCTTAGAGATTGGAAGTTTCCAAGAAGAAGGAAGAAAAGGAGGACACAAATTTTGACATTATAGATCAGTTGAAGCATATATGTGTCCAGATACCCCTATTTTAGGCCATAAAAGATGTTCCAATCTATGGAAAGGAAATCAAGGAAGCATGCCTCAAGAAGCCAGGCAGGAAAAATAAAGACCCCACTACGATTCATGTGGTGGGGTAGCTAGCTAACATCATGCTTGGGAAAGTGAATGTCCCTAAGTAAAATGACCCAGGTAGTCTTGTGGTAGGAGTTGTTATAAATGGGATCCAAATAAAGAATGCTATGATTGACTTGGGAGCAACAATAAATCTAATGACTAAGGATATCCTGCAACAACTAAATGTTGCAAGCATGAGACCTTCTCCTACTATCCTATAGCTTGCTGATAGTTCTACTGTTAAGATTGATGGTATAGTAGAGGATCTTGTGGTAATTCTAGACTCATGGGAGTACCCAACATATTTCATGATTCTTTCCCCTAAAGCCACACTAGGCGGGTATCCCATTATTCTTGGAAGGCCATGGTTAGCAACAATAGATGAATATATTGGATGTAGGACAAGAGACATGACCATTTATGATGGGAAGAGCACCAAAAAGCTTTCTCTTTATCCTCCTACTTAGCCATTCCATGATGGGGATAATCTCGTATGGCCACACGTTGGTGAAGAGGATGAGGAAGTTAATTCTGTGGCACAACTTATGATGTTAGGTAGAAGCTCTTTCATGCAACTTCAAGATGAAGATGAAGTATTGACTAAAATCATTCAGAATCATTGTGAGGTTGAGGAAGCATCATATTCTCATTCTACTATTCCAGTTGGGATACTTCTATCTGCTCTTCCTATAGTCATTCTTCTTGTAGACGCACTTCCTACAACCACTCTTCTTGCAGCCGGACTTCCTGCAACAACAGGTATGTCCGATACATTGTTTCCATATGAACTCAAGGTACCATGTGTTAATGAAGCAAATATGATAGAGTTAACTACACACGTATATGTGTCAGAAGGAAAATATCTAATATTAACAATAAAAGTGAAGTGAGTGAAAAATAATTGTTGTTGGAAAACTTACTAAGGACCCACCAACATGAATTTGTGTGGGACTATCATGATATGAAGGGATTGGACCCTAAGCTTTGCAATCATAGATTTACATCAGATATGATTGCACCATTTGGTATCGTGGCTGATCATGCTATCTTGTATAGCCCATGGTATCTTGTACACCTAGGCAGATCCTCATTTGGGGTCAGGGGCGGAGTTAGCCGGCCGGTCGAGCGGCAGCCCAGAAAAATTTTCTTCCCTATTTTTAGTGATCGCGAAAAAGGGAAAAATCAATGAAAAGGAAAAATCTGATTTTGTAGAACCGAAAATCACGGAAGCTTCTAAGCTTGGTAAAAGGGGTTGGGATGGGTATTACTGTATGATGAAAAATCACGTTATTATGCAAGATTGTAATAGGTTTTACTGGATAATAAAAGTGTTGGATGGCTGCGGTTTGGTGGATGTAGCCCAGAATTGGGTGAACCACGTTAAATCTCGTGTTATAATTTATTCTGTGAATGTTTTAGTTTCTCTGTTTTATTTATTAAAATATGCATTTAGTGTTAGATCGTATGGCCTACGTTGGTGAAGAGGATGAGGAAGTTAATTCTGTGGCACAACTTATGATGTTAGGTAGAAGCTCTTTCATGCAGCTTCAAGATGAAGATGAAGTATTGACTAAAATCATTCAGAATCATTGTGAGGTTGAGGAAGCATCATATTCTCATTCTGTTGTTCCAAATGGGATACTTCTATCTTCTCTCTTCCTATAGTCATTCTTCTTGTAGACGCACTTCCTACAACCACTCTTCTTGCAAAAGGACTTCCTGCAACAACAGGTATGTCGATACATTGTTTCCATATGAACTCAAGGTACCATGTGTTAATGAAGCAACTATGATAGAGTTAACTACACAAGTATAGGTGTCAAAAGGAAAATATCTAAATATTAACAACAAATTGAGTGAAGAAAAATAATTGTTGTTGGCAAACTTACTAAGGACCCACCAACATGAATTTGTGTGGGACTATCATGATATGAAGGGATTGGACCCTAAGCTTTGCAATCATAGAATTTACATAAGATATGATTGCACCCCAATTAGACACCCACAAAGAAGAATTAACCCTGCACTAAGAGAAATTGTAAAAGGAGAGCTACAAAAATTGCTAGATGCAAGATTTATCTACCCCATTTCAAATAGCTAGTGGGTGTCTCCATTAGTGATTGTGCCCAATAAAGGAGGGAAATGGTGAGTTTGTGTTGATTATAGGGAACTTAATGCTACCACCAAAAAGGACCATTTTCCTTTACCCTTCATAGATCAAGTCTTGGACTCACTTGCAGGAAAACAATACATTTCTTTTCTAGATGAATTCAACGGCTACAACTAGATCCAAATTGCACCTGAGGACCAAGAGAAGACTACCTTTACTTGTCCATGGGGAACATAGGCCTACTTGGTACTTCCATTTGGCTTATGCAATGCACCTACAACCTTTCAGAGGGTAGTCATTAGCATATTTTCAGACATTTCTCATGATTGCATGAAAATTTATATGGATTATTTCACCACCTATGGTGGTGATTTCAATGAAGCATTGGAGAATCTCAGGAGAGTTCTACAGAGTTGTGAAGACCACAATCTATCTCTAAATAGTGGAAAGTGTTTTATGATGATACAGGAAGGTGTAGTTCTTGGACACTACATCTCTCACAAAGGAATTCAAGTAGACCCTGCAAAGATTGAGGTGATCACAAATCTTCCCACACCTACAAAACAAAAAGATGTTAGGAGTTTCTTGGGACATGCGGGTTATTATAGGCGGTTCATCAAGGATTTCAGCAAAATAACAGTACCATTGTATACTCTTCTCACTAAAGATGTTGAATTTCAATGAACAAAAGACTATGACAAAGCATTTTCTGATTTGAAAGAAGCTTTGACTCATGCTCTTGTACTCAAATGACCTAATTGGGAAATTCCTTTTCACATCCATATAGATGCATCAGACTATGCCATAGGAACAATTTTAGGATAGAAAGAAGGAGCCATTGAAAATTCCATTTATTTTGTCAGCAAAAACTTGCAAGGAGTTGAATTCAACTATATAGTGACATAAAAAGAAATGTTGGCAGTGATCTATGCCTTGAACAAATTCAGGCACTACATAATAGGCTATCAAATCTTTGTGCACACCGATCATGCAACTATTAGATATCTCATGAATAAACCCCTAATCATAGGTAGGTTGGCAAGATGATTATTATTTATGCATGAGTTTGACATAACCATTGTGGATAAACCAGGGAATACCAATGTTGTCAATTTTCTTTCAAGGCTGACTACATCAAAAGAAAATCAAGCCATAAATGACTCTTTCCCTGATGAGCACTTATTTTCCACCAGTGTGCAAACACCTTGGTATGCTAGAATAGCTAATTATTTGGTCACAGGGAGAGTTCCTCCTCACTTCTCTCCAAAGTGCTCATTGAAAAATATTTTCCTTTTTCATGGATTGTTGGATGTTCGTTTTACACTGGGCAAAACCATGTCATGAGGAGATGTGTGAGAGAAGATGAGACATGATATTTTGCATGCATGCTGCAATGAACCATGTGGAGGAAATTTTGCAGCCAAGAGGACAATGATTAAGATTTTGAACATGGGATATTATTGGCCAACACTCCACGAGGATGCAAGAAGGTATACAAGAAAATGTGATCGATGCCAAAGGATGGGAAAAACAACCAAATATGATAAGATGCCACTTTTCCTTTAGGTGGTAATCACTCCATTTGACAAATGGGGACTAGATTTTGTAGGACCCATTGACCCTCCATCAAGGGGTAAATCTTATATCTTAGTTTGCACTAATTATGTAACTAAGTGGATAGAAATTAAGGCCATGAAACATGCAAGAGACAACAAGGTTGTTGAATTTATTTATGAGGAAATTTTCACAAGGTATGGAATTCCAAGAGAGATAGTGACTAATCAAGGGGCTCAATTCACATCAATCCTTGTTGCAACACTAGTCAATGAGTACAACATAAGACACAAGAAGTCTACTCCTTATCACCCCCAAGCCAATGGCTAATTTGAGGTGACTAACAAGGAGATTGAAGCCATCTTGACCAAAATAGTGGTTGTTCATAAAAAGGATTGGGAAAATAGGCTGCTAGAAGTTGTTTGGGCCTATAGGACAACTTGGAAGACAACTACAAGATTCACTCCTTTTGAGTTGTTGTATGGAAAGACAACCATGATGCCCATTGAATTTGAACATAAGACTCTTAGGACTACAGTAGACTTGGGGATGGATATCTCTGAGGCACAAAGAGAAAGAATCATGTAGCTGAATACTTTGGATGAGATGAGGAGAGCAACCTTGCATCACACAGAGGTAGTGCAGAATCAAAGAATCAAGTGGCATGATAAATTCATCAAATACAAGAAATTCCAACCAGGAGATTGGGCCTTGCTCTATGATTCAAGATATCAAGATAATGCAAGAAAATTGCAAACAAGGTGGCTAGGACCATATGAGGTTGCTGAAGTATACCCCAATGGTGTTGTTCAACTCAATACTATTGACCCAATCAGATTCAAGTTGCTTGTCAATGGTCATCGCCTCAGATTGTATCACAAGACAATTTCCAAAGAGGAGTTCCTACAACAATTCACTCAACATGCAACACCCGAGCTTCCTGTAGCCAAGGGAAGTGGAACTAGTGTCCCTCCTTCTGGCTAATTAAGGCATGTACTTGTCATAATAAATACTTCCACTTTTGTGGGAGTCCACTTCTTCACCCATCCACCCATCCGCCCATCCATCTCCACCTTTCTCTCTCTTCCATCACTTCACCTCATTCCACCTCATTTTCATCAATTGCTCAAGTTATTTCTTAAAAGGCGACTGGTACTTTCTCCCCGATCTTTGCAACGAATCTTCCATGAATCTAGGTATGTGCGCATTAATTGCTATCTATTAATTCTCTTTAGTGTATTCATTTAATTGTTGTGAATTAATATGGGTGTTCACCATAGCATGTCATTATTCCTTGTCCCTGTCAAATCATCCTTACCACCTCGCATGTGAGGACGCATGGTCAAATTTAGGTTGGGGGGAATGTGAGTACTTTTCCCATGTGTTAGTCCATACTAGTCTGTGTCAGCAAAGTTTAAATCGAGCCAATTTGAATTCTGAGTGAGATGATGACTCGTACGTGTGAGGCGACAATAACGTTGGCCGCCATTTTTCTCCATCATAACCTTCCTTTATTACTCATTTACCGCCATTATTGATCCTGTCATAATCTTAAGTTGCCAAAAGGGGAAAATAGAAAGAAAGAAAAAGGTAAAACAAAAAAGGAAAATTCAGATGACATTGGCGTTGGAAATTTGGCAGTGTTGCATGAAGGAAAACTTTGCAGAGCGATTGTTTGATTGCAGGAAACTGAACAATGGGAGGTGCATTAATCAGGAATGAACCCACGGTTCATAACATATTATTGTAGGATGCACCTTCACAAGCTAAATTTAGAAACTGCGGCTAGTTAGAGTACTTCCTGAAGCTGAATGGTTTTAATGAAGACATTGCATTAGAATTTTCCCAGACATTGTCTGAGGGAAAATCCATGGTAAAAGGGTTGGAAGTATTGTCTTCTGAAGAAAGAATTGCAGAGGTTATAGGGTTGTCTTCCGATAGTGAAAATTACCCTGCTTCCAGAGATGCCAGGTCAGCTAGGGCCGAATTTACAAAACTTAGCAACCCTCCATTGAGCATGGACAAACAAGGTGCAAAAAGGACCTGTCTTCCCGAGCCATGGAAGCAAATAGCTATTTATGTTATAAAATATATCACTTGTGAAGGACACCAGTAGAATCTACATTTCATGCACTTTAAACTCTTAAATCACATGAGGCACGGGAGGAGGATGAATGTGTCAAATGTGCTATACCACCTTCTTTCAATCATGGCAGTTGAGACTCAGAAAGGTTGGGAGAATTCCATTTCCCATGATTTTTTGATTAAATTGTTAGTTGAGAAGTCTCTACATGATGTACTTGAGATGACTTGGAAAGAATTTGTAAATATTGATCAAATTAGACCAAAGCATTTGCAACCTAGGGTTTTACCTCAACCTCGTAGGTCTAGCAAGAGATTGAGCACAGCTGAAGCCACTCCTGGTGCTTCAACCTCTGGTGTAGGCCCTAGTGCAAACCCTCCTGCAACAGAACAAACCATAGAGATTAGTTCCTCTAAGGCAGAGCACTCAAACAAAGAAGGCTCCTCTCCAAATTTTGATGATTATGTTCCTCTTGGTATCCTAATGAAAACTAGGGCACAAAAGAGAGAAGCAGAAATAAGAAAAGGAAAAGCTAAAAAGTTGGTAGAAAAAGAAGTACCAAGCTCTAGGAAGCGGAAGGCTGACACTGTTCATCCTGCAGCTAAAGAAAAATGTGAAAGCCATCCCAGGAAATCAAGACCAGTCAGCTAGCCTTTGATATACCTCCACGGGAAAGCCCTAAGTCTTGAGAAATATCACAGGGGGACACAAAAGCTCCAATGGGGCAGGTGAATTTTAGGGAAGAGGATATATTTGAGAAAGTAGCAAACATAACACTGGAAAATCTTGTTGATATTGCAGAACAAGTTGAGAATCAAGGGTATGAGTAAAACAAGAATTTCCTACAGCATGAGCAAGAATAGGAACAAGAGGCCATGCAGCCAGAATTGACTAAACAACCTGAATCCCTCCAGCTGGTACTATATGAAGAGCAAGCATCAGTGCTAGGAAAAATGCGGGTAGGAATACATAACCCCCTGATTTTTCAATGCACATGGTAGCTATGCATTTGTGGAAAGAGATGCAAAGAAGAGAAGAGGAATGGAAAGAAGAGAAACATAGGCTGAAGAAGGAAATTCAAAAGAAAGATGAGGAGATTGAAGACAAGGATGCAAAAATTACTACTTTAAAGAAGAAGGTGGATGATATGATAGCCTTGGTACCCTAGATAGTAGAATTCAAGGCCCCTCCAAGGTACTATGCTTTGAATTTGAAGGAGAAACATCTTTCTTTTAAGCTGGCAAGGATTGTCTCAAGTTTGAACCCTTCCATTGAGACTCCTATTGAATTTTCCAATGCTTATTGGATTACTTCCTGTGAGATGAAGAATTTGTTGTGTGAATTCTAATTGCACTATTATGTTGTGACTCAAGAAAATGATTGGAATCCATTGTTATGTTGGACTCAAGGAACATTGAGAGGGGGGGTGAATTAGTGTTCAACAATATTTAAACTTCAATTCAGATCATAGACCATCTACAACATTTAAACAGAAGTAAAGATGCAAGCACATGAAAGAAACAATCATAACACCATAACACCAATATTTTTACGTGGAAACCCTGTTAGGGGAAAAACCACGGTGGAGATTAATCCACAATTTATACTCTATTAAAAGTATGAAGAAAAAGGGAATGCACATGCATTCATGCACACTACCTAGAGCTCACTGCTCAAAATAAGGAAGGCTCACTGCCTTACAAAATATTTGGATTACAACAAAAATTTGAACTAAGAAGATAGCATCTACAAATGCTTGGTTTCAGTTTTGGTGAAGCTCATGTATCAAATTTTGGACCTTCTATCAAACTTTGCACTTAGCTCAACTCTACCTTAATTTGCTTCACAAAATCTTCTTCTGCACAAGAAAAATTCACTCAACTGATCTTTTGATATTCACACACACATATTCTTTGCTCTATACACACAGCCATACATCAAAATGAATTACTCGAACTTGCATATATATCCACTAGCAAGAATTCAATTGGTATATGTTGGCTTCAAATAAAATACAAAATATTCCCAATATGTTAGCTCAAATAATGAGCAATCTTCAATGTGCATCCACATAATTTGGGAAAACTATAGCAAGGACCCAAAACAAAATGTTACAAACATGAGAACATTAAACAATTACTCCTTATACGTCCGCCCCACACTACATTTTCTAGGTTGGCCACAAAGAACAAATAAACAGAAAATCATCCTGCCGGATCTCCTAACTCATACATCGATTAATGCAAGGTCACAAAACTTATCAATAGGATAACATATATTCTCAACAATCTATCCTGGGGATCCACAACTCAAAAAGATGATCTGGTGAGGCATACAGATCAACATACTAACCAAATACCCTGTTCTTCATTCTTTCTGTCGATAATACTTTGTTTACTACTTTGTCTGCAAGTATGAGCAAATTCTAATCTGCGGACCAGAATAATGACTTCAGTTGCCATCAATGACAACACTAGAAGCCATATGCCAATAATCTCCCCATTTGGCATTGATGGCAACACTTAGTGAAAAATGACTAAGTGTCGAAACTAGAGATACACTGCCAAAACTCAAAATTTCAAAACACAACTTTCTTTCAAAACACTGCTCCCGCTTTGAATGTCAAGGAATTTTTCATTGTACTCTCTCCCCCTTTGACATCAATGAAAAACATATTTGGGTCTCCCTTCTCGCTAATTCAAAAATTTGATCAAAATTTGAAGAATTAGAACTGTTGCACAATTAGAAAATTATTTTATACTTATCTTTCATTTCCAGAAGAAATTTCTTCCAATCTTCTAATGCAATCCCAATAATTAAGATTAGGTTGTTGTTTTCTGATGTCCGGTTGATGATCTAGATGAGAGATTCCATAATTGTAATTGCTTCTTCTAACTTTCCTCCTTTCCTTAGAACCTCAATTAGTTGCTCCAATTTGCATTCAGTTAAATCCTTTACTTTCCAAAAAGTGTCCACAAGCGTGTTTCTAGAAAAGTGAACTTTTGCATGCTCAAATTGTAACTCATGAATCCTTTTCTTGACTGCACCATCCTGATCTTGAAACATGTAATTCTGACCAAGTTTGATCAGCTCACTTTCAATCTGCTCCAACTTATCTTTGTATTTCCCAACTACATGAGGCCAATGAAGACAATAGTTGTATATTTTATTTGCTAAGTCAATGCATTGTCTCAACACATTCATTTTCCTTTTTAGCTTAGTAAGAGATAGCCTGAACTGCTCCTTCAAATGTAGAATTATTTCTTCTTCTTTCTTATCCTGAGACTCAAAAGCCATAACTTCTCTAATACATTCAATCATCTCTTTAGGTAATACATTCTGCAAACTTTCCAATTCAATGTTACTATGCTCAAAATAACTTCCTAGAGTGCTCTCAATCAGGTCCTACTCATATGAGGGACTATCTAACCAGATATCAGTAATCTTTTGCATTCCATCTTTCTCCTGAACAATCTGTGGTATCTTTTTTTTGAATAAAGCACCTTCTTCTTTGCTTTCTTCTGCTATTATCACATCTGATTCAACTGATTCAGGTTCATCCCTTGGAGTGTATTCATCAGAATCTTCATCTAGTATATCCACCATTGCCTGTTCTTTACCTTTTCCTTCAAATTTTGGAGACTTGTGTGCCGGAGGAGTGTCATCAACAAACTCTAGTGCTCTTTTCTACTTCCTCTCCATCTTACCGAAGATGATCCAACTTCAAGTTCTTTTACTAGATTATCGATCTAAGGTAGAAAATTCATAAAATACATCATGATACATATGACCAAAGTACCAAACTTGAAGGGGTAGTCTACATCCTTTGTTAGTTGCACATTTTCCATCAATTGATCTTTTAGCAAACTACACAGGCCAAAGTCTTGATCCTCCACTATCATTTTATGAGAAACAAAAACTGCACCTGCTGAGGTTGTGCCTTCCCTATTTCTGAAGAAAATTTTGTATGAAATTTTGTGCACAATGTATCTTGTTATCAGATCTTTGATTTTCAAAATTACCAATGCCCTTTGATCTCCTATTACTCTGGTTAGGGTTTCGACTTCCTTGTTCTAAATTGATTTCTTTTTTGGAATATCCCCAACATTGCATAATCTAGTTAAATTTCTAATCACTTCCTTTGAAATGAGATAGGGTTTATCCAAGGTTAGAATTTCCTCATTCAATCTATTCAAGATAAACCTAACAACTTCGCGTTGACAAAATAAGGAAACTCATTCCAAATGTCCAAACTTCTATGTTTCACACCTTTAAGCCACTTCAATTCATCGTCCAACAACATATTTCTCACATCCTGATCTTTCTACTGCTATATTCATCCAAATTCACAATTCCTTTCATTTTCTTCATTTTTCTTTTTATGAGCAAGTTTTTCTACCGAGCACGAAATTAGAAATCCTACAAGCAATTGAAAATACTTGATGAATTAACTGACTTGACTCCTTCAAAATTTTTCAAAGGCTCTCCTTCTGTTCTTCAACACAAGATGAAAAATGAGGGTTCCAAATACCCTTTTATAACTTACACACCTAACCTTTTTACTGCGTTAATTTTTTTTCCCTAGGAGTTCTGGTTACTTTGTTTTCTCAGACAGCAAGAGAAGAATCCATCTGCGGACCTTCTGGATCACAAATTTTTGCACAAGTGATCACATATTCATTTTTAGACTAATAGCACAACTACTAACAATTACCTACATTCTAGTACTGAATACCAACAGGGGGACAAATAATTTTTCTTGAAAAACTCCCCCTAGGCCAATGGCCTAAGATCAATTTCTAGAGGAATTACCGGAGCCTGCTTCCGGTGTGGGCTTATTTCCTTCATTAGATTCACTCTTCTTCACCCATGTTTTCTTCATCTGATATCTTATTTCTTCCACAATCACTTTCCATTTTCCTTTATCATCTTTCTGTGAAATTCTTCCTTTGCATACCGGACCTCTTCTGTCCATGTTTATGTTTCTGCAGAATCTTGCAATGTGACGAAATCTATTACAGTTGTAGCACACAGGATTTCTTTGTATAGACCATTCATTCCATTGATTTCCCTTTGATCTGCATTGATTACCAACATGCCCAAATCTTCCACAGGTATAACATTTAACATTCCTTACACTGATAGACATACTTCTGCATTCAATTGACATATGACCAAAATTTTTGCAACTAAAACACTGACTGGGAAATGATGGACTGCTTGAATTTATTTTACTTCTACACTGAGAAGCCATATGACCAAATTTATTACAAGCAAAGCAGTAACCATTAAACTTCTGAGCATTGGGTTGTCTTACCGGATATCTTCTTCCTTTGTTCATCTGAATTCTTTGTCTAGAATCCTTGTGTTCAGATCCAGAGCTTTCTCCTTTCTCATAGCCAAGACCCTGCTTATCATTTGCATCCTTCTGTCCTTTAGTTAGCTCATCAAGCTTAGCAGAACTGATCTTGAACTTCTCCTTGTATTCATTTGTAGTAGCGAGTTCATCTCTGAGAATAACTATTTGTCTTTCAAGCTCTTGTTCATTATTTTTGGATTGTTGCAGTTCAATCTCCAGCTGAATGAATCCACTATTTACTCTACTGCATTCCTCAAATTTTTATTTTAAGGACTGGACTAGATTCTCCTCATTCTTCTTCCTTTCTTCAATCTCCTTAGTTAGCTTCATCGCCACAGATTCCATTTCAAGCTTTAGAGTAGCATTATTCCTAGCAAGTTTTTCACATTCTTCAGTTATTTCTTTTAGGGTCTAATTCAGGTGGACATCTTCCAAGCTTTTATTTTCTTTCTGCTTGAGCTAATCACATAGTTCCTTCCTCTTTTCTCTTGACTCATTGATTTTTTCCTTCAATGATTCAATGAAATTTTCAGCATCCTGAAGATTTTCTTTTAATTCCATGACTTTTGCTTTAGACTAATCAAGATCATCAAGTGCCACTATAAGCTATTTTTGAAGACCACTAGAGTCCATTGTAATCCTAGATCAATCTCAAGGTGTTAGACTCATGTAGAGGAACCTTGCTCTGATACCAATTGTTGGAATCAAGGAACACTGAGAGGGGGGGTGAATCAGTGTTCAACAATATTTAAACTTCAATTCAGATCATAAACCATCTACAACATTTAAACAAAAGTAAATATGCAAGCACATGAAAGAAACAATCAGAACACCATAACACCAAGATTTTTACGTGGAAACCCTGTTAGGGGAAAAACCACAGTGGAGATTAATCCACAATTTATACTCTATTAAAATTATGAAGAAAAAGGGAATGCACATGCATTCAGGCACACTACCTAGAGCTCACTACTCAAAATAAGGATGACTCACTGCCTTACAAAATGTTTGGATTACAACAAAAAGTTGAACTGAGAAGATAACATCTACAAATGCTTGGTTTCAGTTTTGGTGAAGCTCATGTATCAAATTTTGGACCTTCTATCAGACTTTGCACTTAGCTTAGCTCTGCCTTAATTCACTTCACAAAATCTTCTTCTACGCAAGTAAAATTCACTCAACTAATCTTCTGATATTCGTACACACATGCATACATCAAAATGAATTACCCAAACTCACATATATATCCGCTAGCAAGAATTCAATTGCTATATGTTGGCTTGAAATAAAATACAAAATATTCTCCATATGTCAGCTCAAATCATGAGCAATCTTCAATGCACATCCACATAAGTCGGGAAAAATATAGCAAGCACCCAAAACAAAATGCTTTGAACATGAGAACATTAAAAAATTACTCCTTATACATTCGTGACACACTACATTTGCTAGGTTGGCCATAAAGAACAAATAAACAAAAAATCATCTTGTCGGATCTCCTAACTCGTACACCAATTAATGCAATGTCACAAAACTTATCAATAGGATAACATATATGCTCAACAATCTATCCTAGGGATCCAAAACTCAAAAATATGATCCGGTGAGGCATATAGATTGACATACTAATCGGATACCTTGTTCTTCATTCTTTCTGTCAGTAATACTCTGTTTACTACTTTGTCTGCTAGTATGAGAACATTTTGATTTGTAGACCAGAATAATGACTTCAGTTGCCATCAATGACAACACTAGAAGCCATATGCCAACATGTTATATGTTGGGGATGTCCAATTAAGGGAATTTATGTCCTGGGTACAAAATGAGATCAGTTGAGGACAACAATATGGGGCTTATAAGCAAATGGAATCTAACATCCCTCTGCCCATCAAGGCTGAATCAAGAAACCCAAGGGAAATTTACAAGGATTGGCACATAATGCTTCTCAGACCTAGCTATGGTAATAGGATTATGCCTTGGATAGAAGCAGTTTACAGTGAATATGAGATGGTGGAAAAAGAAAAAGAGGAAACCCTATAGTTTGATTTATTAAATTATTTATTCCCCTTTTGCTAAATTTAAATAAATTTAAATTATTTAAATTAATGCATAAATCATTTACCACTATTCACTCACCAATAAAATTAAATTTTCAAAATTTAATTAATTCAACTCTCATTCACGGGAAGAGCTTCGGGGACAAACCTGCAGGAAATCCTCTCCATCTTCTTCCTCCAATCTTCCCTCTCATCTTGCCTAGTGTTTTCATGGGGAGGAACAATCCTCCATGATCAGCTCCATCTTCTCATCCCATGCCCTTCAATTCTCCAGATTGAATCTCAGCCTCTTGTCCCGTATCCCTGTGCAAATGTGCTGTCGTGAAAGCTATAAATACAACTCTTTGGCTATAGGAAATGGATCCTAATTTGTGCAATCTTACTCTGCAGGTATTCCAAAGCATCCAACATTCATCCAGCATCTCAAGCATTCAACATTCACTCAATATCCATCCAACATCTTAATTATGGTAGTTTACAGTAGTTTCTTTCTTAGAAGCTTTGTTGTAGAATCACAGTAGTTTTAAGCATTTAATCATATAAGAATAGAATAGATTAATTCTCATTCTCTAAGTATCATTTCAATAGTTTAATTAGCTTCTAAATCTGAGAGCAAAGTAGATTAGAGAGATCTTTAGAGTTAGAGAGCAATAGGATAAATTTATGAAGATTTCTACTTTAAATTAGCTTAATTTTCTTGAATCTTAGATGCAATGTCCTATTTAGAAGTGTAGAAGCATGTTTAGTTTGTTTTCCCCATTCTACCACTTACAAACACATCTTTAGTTAACCCACACAAGATGGCATGCTTAGCTCTAGCATTTGTTTCATACCTCTTTTTTTCAGGATCAATGGGAATAGAGGCCGGTACATTGTAAGCATTTATAACAATGCTCCAAACATCAACATCAAGAGAAATAAGAAAAGCTTCCATTCTAAACTTCCAGAACACATAATCTGTTCCATCAAATAATGAAGCTCTGGTTACAGAGGCACCGTCTTGAGAATGTGCCATTAAAAAAAAACTCCAAGACCAAGATCAATCCAAGGTGATTAAAACCTATTAGAGGACCCTACACTATGATACCAATTGTTGGAGTTAAAATGACACTGAGAGGGGGGGTGAATCAGTGTCTTAACAAATTTGACCAATTTTCAAAAAATTCAAAAACATAGCTCAGATTTGATCTCAATATACTCTAATTAAAACATTCATGAGTTGAATGTAATCATTCATAAACAGAATTGAGAAAAGTAATAACCAAACAGTGAACTGAAATAACTGCAACACAGTAAAGCAGTGAGAAATTAGAGGAACAAAGAGACACAAGAATTTTCCGAGTGGAAAAGCCTCCTAGGGTATAAAAACCACTCCCGAAATTCCTTCCAGGCTTAATATTTTGAACAACTGTTCACAATGCCTTATAGGCTGATTTTTGAGCACCCACTCAAGGAGTACCAACCCCTCATTTAGATATATCTATCTCAAGGAGTACCAACCCCTCAAATTATGATTTGAACAACAATAATAACTCAAAGGATTTCTCTGTTTACAATTAAGCACATGTTTCTCTGTTTTCTCGTCTACAAAATACCTTAAAGATTCAATAATTGAATCCCTAAAATACTATATAGAGAAGAAATTTACAATATCTCTGCATCTTGTTATTCAAATTTTTTTGCATAGTTTATCCATTCATTTTCATACAACCAAGGAATGATAATCTCAGAATTACAAAAACAGAACAAAAACATAGTTTTCTACTTCTATTTATACATTTTTTTAGGTATCAAATTTTTAATGAATTTTGTGGTCAAAGGAGCATAGAGAAAAGATAACTCTTTGTGATGTAAATGCCAGATAAGTAATTGTCATCAGAAGTAATGGCTGAACAACCAACCAGAAAAGGTTCAGAATGAAGTTAACAGAGCTGTTAATAAAATAAATCTTCATCTTGTACCTAGCAAGATTATTAGTCAAGGTGAAATTGATTTCCCAATACAAGAGCCGTTTCACCCAGCTAAGAGCCGACCTCAACAAATCTGAAATGTATGTGATCATTTCACCACTTAAAAAGTACAACTTCCCATCACAGACAAATTTGCAACTCCCATGGCTCCATCAACCACTGTCGAGCTTCTAGCCAGAAACGTACCAAATAAAGCTTCCATAAACTACTGATAAAGCCGTTACAACTAGCAACAACAGAAACTAAAACTCTCATGATGGCGGCTAGGCTAGGGTTCCATACCCAGCCAAAAAGAATAATCACAAAATTTTTCCCTAAACTCTCATTTCCATCGATGTAACGTTATGCCGAAGGAAATTAAATCGCTAGTCGTTCCCCCGTGTTTGAATTTCTATTATTCATAGTGAAACAGTCGCTGAGACATCCACCGGTTATGCTGAAGGCAATTCAATCATTAATCATACCTTGGTTCCTTTTGTTTCACCATGACCCTTCGTTATCGGGCAGACCCTATAGAGAATTCACTTTGTTTTGCCAAAAGCCCCGAGCTCACAATAGATCGCCAAGACATTAATGTTCTCACACCGAGAAAAACCTTTTGTCTTATGTGCTTCACTATAACATTATGATATTAGGGATACCTTTTGTAGAGCACACTATGTCTTTTCAAAAGTCTTCATCCACTTGTGTGTCGCTAAGACAAGTCAAATCCAATATTGACAAAATCCCCCATTGTGCTCCACCGGTGAGACCGAAGGTCACTTGCCGAGACCTCAAGCTAAAAACCCCAACTCTTACCGAGATGCATACCTTTACGTTGTCAGTCAGCAAGACAAGAAAACCTCACCAAGATATTATATCGAATGAAATCTCTCACCAAAAAGCACCCATTTGTTGTTGATCGGTAAGACAACGAGGTCTCGCCAAGACATTATATCAATAGCCATTAGTTTTACCGATAAGACTCCATATGCATACAGTTGGCGAGACACACTTGAATTCACTAAGATACTAAACCGAATACTCCAAGTCTGGCCGAAGTGAAACCCCAGATGTGATGTTCGGTAAGACACTCCCCGAGAACCCATTGAAGAAGAGCCCTTGTCGGCAAGACAAAACCACTTCGCCGAGATCACATTCTGATATCGCCAAGCTCTTGCCGATAGAATTCCACATGCATTAGTCGATGAGACATAACCCTTTTCGCTAAGACCCTTCACTGAAGCCTTAAAATCTTGCCGATATGTTCCCATTCAACCTCCGATCAGTGAGACAAAGCAATTTCGTTGTGACCACATACTGATGGTATAACTTATGCCGATATACAATTTTGCAATGGCGGTCGGTGTGACATACCAATTTCACTGTGACCACATACCGATGGTGTAACACTTGCTGAAAGCTACCAGAATGAAAAAAAATCCAATCAACATGACATCAAAAATGTCTTTCCAATAGGCAACGCATACATTTCAAAATGGATCGGGGAGACCCTGCCATTCTCACGCTGATATGTGTATGCCCGAATGAGACAACCAAAACCATTAGACAAATGAGATGTCAGAACCAACGTAACTATAATTCCTTCAAAAATGTGAGTTCAAAGAATGTAAACAAATGGCTTGTAACATGTGAAATACACCTGTGGTATGCAAAGAGAACCATCCTGAGACTGATCATCAAAGAGAACTAATCTGAAAGAGATTTTTCATCAAGGACAAACCATAAACACAACTGAGATCCAATAGACCCTACCACTCATGTTGTTTCCTTGCTATAATTTTACAACACACTAATTGTGAGGTCATGTGTTTATGATATAGATGATGTTTATTAGGAAAAGAAACAACCATGGACGGTGTGATGAACACACACTTATATTGAGAAGGGGGTGAATCAATATAACCAAAATTTTCCCAATTTAAAACTTTAATTAAACAAAAAAAATCATGCAAGATATGATAATTAAGAAAAAAATGAGAATAAAATTTTTACATGGAAACTCTTGTGGGAAAAACCACAACAAGAGACACCAATCCCATCTTATGCAATTTGTGAGCACCAACCCACTGGAGACACCAATCCCCACAATTCGTAGGAACCGACCTACTATGCAATATAATTACTATCTTCTTGTGATTAGCCTCTTCAATGGATAGTGAACAATCTCATTTAAATTTACAAGTTTTCTCTTAAAAAATATCTTGTATTCTTCTTTATAGATCTGCCATTATTTCTTTACAAAAATATGCCTTGATATCTTCTATATTTCCTTAAATCTATTAGTGCTTATATGTTTTGTCTTTTATTCCACACACTCTTCAAATTTCAAAATGCTATAAATATTTATATCTTCACACCTCAATGAGAAGACATACCTCTTGAAACTATGATGTCCTTATGAAGTGACATATCTCTTTGTTTACCAAACTGATTGTTGCTTATTCTTTAAAAAATATGAGCACTCCTTTTATTTATTAATCACTACATTTTATCAACACATAATTGATGTCGCTTTCTTAGATTAAATCATTGATTTTCTTATCTTATATTAACTACTCAAAAAATGCTTCCTTATATATCATACACTGCACTTAACCACCCCATTATTTATATGGAATTTTGGGTGAACCAAATAGGGAAGTCAACCCCTCTAATAATAAATTAATTTAAATCAATTTTTAGTTTCTTTTTGGGCACCATAATAAGTGGGTCAGCCCTATGATTTAAATATTAATTTAATTCAAATTTTCTTTTTAAATGTGGGCACAAGGAAGTCGGCCTCATCAAATAAATAAATTTTGTTTATTAATATTATTTATTAAGCAAATATTCTATTCTTGGAGACATGGGATCTGCTTGAACAATAACATCTTATGGTCCTTCTTTGACATCAATGACAATAATCCAACAATCTGCCCCTTTGTCATTGATGACAACCTCATATATGCAATCTGAAAAACACACTACTCCCCCTATCTTTGTTGCTCCCCTATCTATGTACTTCTCCCCCTTTGACATCAATGGAAAAGGAGTGCATGGAACTATTGTCACATGAAATTACACCCTCCTGAGCACGAAGCTCAACATTCCAATGACACAATGGAAATGACCTCAAGGTGTGGGACCTTAGCGCGTATGAGGTCAAATCTCCAGAGAAGGTTGACTTCCTTTTTCAATCCCAATGCAATGTACTAGTCCAAACCAACACATGAAAAACTACCACTATCCTACTCTAATAGATCATAGGGGAAAATGGGAGAAGGAATGCATGAAAGGAAAATGGAGGTGGTACACCAAGATAGAAGGTTATTTCTTCTTGGCCAAGATTGCACAGTACATCAAAGAAGAGGACCAAAGGACTTCTACAACTCTTTGTTTGGTTGAATTTTAGATGCATACAAGAAGGTTAGGGTTTGACAAGGCACTGGAAGGAAAGATGGTTTCACAACCAGCAATTGTAAACAATTTAACACAACATACATGCATGAAAAATACAAACAAACACTTAGATATTCAAGATAATAAACTTACTCAAACACAAAAGAGCTAAGAAGAAAAAAAATTGATCCATTCCATTAATGTAGAGGAAAAAATCCAATCTTTACAATGGAAGAGTGTAGAATACAGTTTGCAAAAAAAAAAAACCCCAAAGGAGCTAGAGGAAGAACCAACCTTCTATCTTGGTGTACCACCTCCATTTCCCTTTCATGCATTCCTTCTCCCCTTTTCCCTTGTGAGCTATTAGAGTAGGATAGTGGTACATTTTCATGTGTTGGGTTGGACCAACACATTGCACTGGGATTGAAAAAGGAATCCAAACTTCTTCAGATATTTGACCTCATACGCACAAAGGTCCCACACCTTGAGGTCATTTCCATTGTGTCATTGGAATGCTAAGCTTTATTCTTAGTAGGGTGCAATTTAATGTGACAATATTTTTTGGTATTCTCGATGGGACTACTTCTTTCTGTTGAAGAATCTGGTGTTTTCTTCAACGTATTTTTCCTTTTGAGGCATATCTTCAAACACCATGGCGACTCCATTCAAAATCAGTTGGTTCAAGCAACCTAGTTTCATTTCATACTGTTTATAAAGTGGTTCCTTCTTTAAATTTTTAGCCTTTTGAGGAATTCTTCAAGCACATGGTGACTTTACAACTCAATTTGGGTGACTCTTTTGGTATGTACCCAAAATATTTGGTTGGGTAGTTCTTTGCTCTTATTTTGTAATTTTTGAGGTGTTTCCTATGCATTAAGATGTCATATTTTAATGGAAACCACATGTACACTCCACTATTTCGTGATAATGCTATCTTTGTTCCTCCCAATCAACCATATCGGGCTGGTCATACCTCCCATTTCATTCCAAAGAACCTTGCTATTGTGGGTTCTCAACCTTCTCAAAATGCATACCACCCACCCAACCTCGCTCAGTCTTCTTGGACGCCTACATATTCTTATCAGCAACCCCAAGAGACTCATCATTTTCAAAATTAGCCTTGTTTCTCTCCTACTCAACCCCAATTTTTTGATAATTTAAGTGCAAGTGAAATCACAAGAATTTTGCTTGATTTTAAGACACCTAGTTGAGATTAGGGAGTAGAAAGAGCTTGACCTACAATAGGAGGAGTGGGATAATCAATCCTATTAGAGGTAGCAAGGTTATTTCCCATAGTAGGAAAAGCTTGTCCATCAAGCTCATTATCTGCAACAACAAAATTTAGATGCTCAATGGAGGTATGAGCAATAGTTGGAGGCACAAAGAAGGAAACAACAAGAGGAGTATACAATAAAGGATATTTTTGCTAGACAAGAGCAACTTAGACTTTCCCTTGCTCTAGCACATATTCCTAAGACTTAGGCAGCCCCTTGTGTGCCTAGTTTCAAACAAACACCTCCACTTGTTCTAGAACAACCTATTAAGGAGGAGGTAAGTAAGAAAATATAAATTCATAAGTTTCAAAAATTCTAACAAGCCTCTTGAAACTTCTATTAGCCCTCCCTTTGTTTCAGAACAAACTATTGTGCAAGAGGTTTGCAAGCAAATTTTTTTTAGTTTCAAGAATCCCAATCAGCCCCTTGAAACTCCCATTCAACCTCTTGTTCCATCAAGCGGATCTTCTATGTTGGAAATCCTAAGTTTTGCGAGCCTCTGTTCCTCACAAGAACCTATCATTGAGGAGGTTTCTATTGTGGAGCCTTCATGTGCTCGAGAAAATGATTGTCTTGGTTTTTTGCAAGAAAAAAATGAAGATGAAACAGTGTTGCAACAACAAGATACTAAAATAGTAAAGATAATTGATACAATAGAGGAATTAGTCCTCTCATTTGATACCATTGCTTGTTTTGTTGAAGATGAGGAGGATAGATTAACTATACCTACATTATTTGAAGCCTACAAACAACTTGGTTTGGGCTTGATGGTTGAAGATAACTCCATGGTTTTGGAGCAGCAGTAGTAGACGTGTTTAGCCCATGTTATAGCGGATGAAGATCCACTATCTATTGAGGTCTGCAGTTCTAAGGTGGAGGATCTCTTTTGAGATGATTTAGAAGCCTTTTTTTCAAGCTTGGATGCCAATATTTCACCCCCAAAAGAGAAGCTTTGTGGGTAGCAGTATAAGAATGAAGAAGTAGCAGAGGATGTGGCAACCATTACATGCCACAAGTCTGATTTTTTTGCAGATAGTTGCTAAGAAAGAATTGACACAAAGAGGCAATATGAAGAATTTAGTTCTTCACTTGAAGTGTCTAAAAAATTCTAGGTTTGTGTTGATGAAGTATGCATCAATACAAGTAATTTGGTAGTTATTGAGCTGCCACACATTTGGTTGGAGAGTGATGCTCCCACTGCTCAATTTGTTTGGATGTCTAAGTTTCAAAGTTTCTCTTTTGAGGTGCATGAGGAAGGTATTTCTTGTGCAAATAAAAATAAGATTTGGAATTTTGTACATTACCATGTGAGTTGGAAACATTCTGCTTTTGTTTTAGCTCATGCATTGAGGAGTTTAGCGATGGTGACATTGGCCCATCCTTTTGTGAGGTGAGTTCTCTTCTCTCTACAAAAGGTTTTTTCTTGGATGTTGACTTGCCTTCAAAGTGTTTCACGCTTGCTGCTATATGTTCAATTGAGACACTAGTGTTAGATGAATCTAACACTTGTATCATATGGTTCCCTTGCAATGGAAAAATTTACAGTGATGTGATCCTTCACCTTGCAACCATTTTGTGCAGTTACATGCATGTTGGAAGCAATTTTTAGTGGTTGCAACTGGGTGTGATCTACAACTACGGTTTGAGGGAGATCAACTCCTTCAAAAGGTTCATCTTTTACAGAGGCAAGATTCCATTCTCTACTTTCTATTAGTTTTTGTATATATTGTAAATATCTTGCTTTTCATGAAGTGCATTTGCACACCCTGCATTCTCCTTAAGGGAATGTATGTTCTAGCTTTCATGCTTTCCTCCAAGTGTAGTTGCACATGTTTTGTTTTTCTTTGATGAGGCCTAAATTTTAAGTTTCCCCCTTCATGACTCTGTGCCCAATAAATCGATAAGTCCTCTGGATCCCATGATTAACAGACAATTATCCCACATAGGTTTCCATTAATGTTGATATTTCATGCCCCGCTTTCATGTCCCATCATTGATAACTGATCTAAGAGATCCCCCATGAGCCATCTTGCATGTTTTCTCCTTCAAGTTTCCTAAAATTGGTTGAGTCCCAGATTTTTGGGTTTTCGGGTTGTTGCTTACTTGCTTACCTTGCATGCTTTCTCCATCACTCTTTCTCCTTCTTCTCTTCCTTCCCCTTTTTCTTCTAAGTGTTTCGAGTATCGGCTTTCAACCTTACCCTTTACCCTCTACTGATCTCTAAAGGTAAGCCTTCGGCCTTAACTTCGACACTGAAGCTTGATTAAGTTTCAAGACTTTTCTAAGTCTTGGTTTGTTAGACTTTGAGAATTGGCCTTCCCTCTTTCCTCTTCCATCCTTGCGCCCTTCTTCTATCGACATTCAACCTTCACCCTTCACTCTTGCATCTTACCTCTTACCTTTGGAGATAAGAGGTAAGTCTTCCCTCCGATTCCTGAAAAGTTGGATTTTCTGGCTTTTAGTCATGAGCTTCTTCAGAATGTCAAAGGGACCATTCCTTTGGTCCTATTGATGTTCAATTGTCTCTCTGATGATTTTCTCTGAATTGAACTAAGTGTCGAATGCTTTGAGATTCAAGGGCAATGCTTCTCCCTTACCTCCAATTTTTGGAGGTAAGCTTTCCCTCTTACCCCTAATGTTTCCTTTATTCTTCGTTGTTCCTTGCTCCTCTTTTCTTCTAAGTGTGCAGTAAGCGGTAAGCTCGATGCCAACCCTCAACGATATGTAGTTTTCGGTGCTTTAGACCATTTAATGAATAGGATTGTAAAGGCCTCCTTTTGGGCCTGACACCCCGACATTCCTGTGGAATTGGCATGTTTCTAGGTGACGACATTAATGTGCAACCACTTTTGAGCACCCAGATCTGATTCTTGAGATTCAAGGACAACTTGAATTGCATCCTCTAACTTCTACAGGTGGATTTCATGGGCACCCATGCTCATTCATTGTCTCTTGTTGACTTTCTTGGCGGATCTATTCCCTAGTCACATCTTTCACAGAATGGATCAAATATTTCACGCACAAACTTCATTGCTAACCCTAGTTAGGGTTAGGGCTTAGTTTGTTCTTCTAAGTTATTCTTGAAATATAAAGGCAAGAAATGTATTCATTTCAAGGGTTTTTGGTTCTTCCTCTAGCTCCTCTAGGGTTTTTCTTTTGTAGACTGCATTTTACACTTTACCATTGTAAAGATTGGATTTTTTCCTCTACGTTAATGAAATGGATCAAGTTTTCCTCTTATCAACTCTTTTGTGTTTGAGTAATTTTATTACCTTGCATATCTAAGTGTTTGTTTTTATTTTTCATGCATGTATGTTGTGTTAGATTGTTTACAGTTATTGGTTGTGAAACCCTCTTTCCTTGCAACACCTTGTCAAACCCTAACTTTCTTGTATTCCTCTGAAAGTCAACCAAACAAAGAGTTGTGAAAGTCCTTCGGTCCCCTTCTTTGATGTACTATGCAATATTTTCCAAGAAGAAACAACCTTTCCATCTTGGAGTATCACCTCCATCCTCCCTTTCATGTTCTCCTCCCCTTTTCCTTGTGAGCTGTTAGTGGTAGGATTTCATGTGTTGGGTTGGACCAACACTTTACACTAGGATTGAAAAAGGAAGTTGATCTTCTCTAGAGATTCAACCTCATACACACAAAGGTCCCACACCTTGAGGTCATTTCCATTGTGCCAATGGAATGCTGAGCTTTGTGCTCAACAGGGTGCAATTTTATGTGACAACATGAACTGTGAGATCATACAATGATAAGCTCCCCCTACGGAGTACATCACCTTAGTGACCAATTGAAGATGATTCAACTCCTAATTTATATCATAGAAACTCAAAAGTATCTTTTGGAAGTGGCTTGGTGAAGATATCTACAATTTATTCTTGGGTAGCAACATATTCCATTTTGACTTGCTGATCAACTACCTATTCCCATAAGAAATGATACTTGAGGGGAATATGTCTGGTCCTAGAGTGCATAAATAGATTATTTGAGATATTAATTACACTTGTATTGTCACAAAATATAGAAATTGGACCCTCATACTCAACCTTAATGTCCTTCAATGTTTGCTTCATCTAGAGGACTTATGTGCAATAAACTACTGCTGCAATATATTCTACTTCTGTTGTGGATAGTCATACTGATGCCTACTTCTTAATCATCCAAGATACTAGATTCTTACCAAGTAAGAATTCTCCTCCACTAGTACTCTTTCTATCATCTACAATACCAACCCAATATGCATATGTGTATGTCATTAAAGTGAAGCCTTTACTTCTTGGATACCATAAAAAAAAGTCTAATGTACCTTTCAAATATTTGAATATCATTTTAACTACCTATACATTGAGTTTCCTTGGGTGCATCTTGAAATCTTGCAGCCATGCCCACTGCTTGAATAATATCTTTTTCGTGAAGTTGTAGCATAGAGTAGACTTCCAAACATTAATCTATAGATTGATTGATTTGCATCAAGAGACTCATCATCTTTACTAAGCTTGCAACCTATAACCATGGGGGTAATGATTGGGTTACATTCCTCCATTTTGAGAGATGAATATGCCTTCTTTTGTATGAGAGAGTTGTAATCCTAGAAAGAAAGACAATTCCCCAAGCATGGACATTTCAAATTATTTTTGCATGTCTTGAGAAAACTTTTAGCACATCTTGTAATGACTCCCTCCAAAAATAATTTCATCCACGTACACTATGATAATCAATTGGTGATATCCTTCATTTTTGAAATATAAGTTGCTATCTGCATTACCTCTATTGAACCCTTTCTCTTGTAAATACTTATCCAATCTAGAATACCATACTCTAGGAGCTTGTTTTAAATCGTAAAGATCCTTTTTAAGCTTACATACACAATCTCCATTTTTTGACGAGAGAAATCCTTTAGATAGTTCTATATATGTACTTCCTCTTCTAAGTGTCCATTTAAGAAGGATGATTTCAGATCCATTTGATATACTTTGGAATCTTTGTAACATGCAAAGGCTAAAAAACATTCTTATAGCTTCAAGGCATGCAACTGGAGCAAATGTTTCTTCAAAATCAATTCCTTCCACCTAAGCATACCCCTTGCAAACCAATCTTACCTTATTCCTTACAACTTGGTCATTCTCATCTAGATTATTTTGAAAAACTCACTTTCTACCAATAACTTTCTTATCCTTGGGTCTTGGAACAAGTTCCCAAGTCTCAATTTTCTCAATTTGGTTCAATTCTCCCTCCATGTGTTTTATCTAGAATTTATCTTCACTTGCTTCCATGAAGGCCCTATTGGAATATGGCTTCTAGTGTTGTCATTGATGGAAACCTAAGTCATTATCTCAGTCCACAAATCATAATTTGTTCATACCAGTAGACAGAGTGAAGAACAGTGCATTACCAGAAGTAAGAGTGAAAAATAGGGTATCCGACTAGTATGTTGATTTGTATGCTTCGCCGGATTATCATTTTACATTTTGGATCTTGAGGAAGTCTATTAGGAATCTATATTATCTTTTTTTCAAGTTTCTTGGTGTTTCATTAATTGGTGTATGAGTTATGAGATCCAGTAAAATGGTTTTTCTATTTATTTGTTCATGTTGGCCGACTTAGTGCATGTGGTGTGTCATAGATGTATAAGGAGTAAATTTTTAATTGTTTCTACGTTTGAGAATTTTTTTTGGGGTCCCAACTATACCTTAGCTGACTTTGATGGATGTGCATCATATATCAAATGTGAATTGAGTCAACAATTGGAAATTTTTTTGTTTTGTTGAAAGCTGCCTTGAAGTACTTAAATCTTTGTAGCGGATATATATATATATATATATATATATATATATATATATATATATATGATTTCAAGTAATTCATTTTGAGTATATATGTATGGATGTATGAATGTGTAGAAGTGTGTAAGTATGATTGAAGAGCAAAGTAGATGTATGTGCAAATATCAGAAGATTAGTTGAGCAAATTTTTGCGTGTGTAAAAGAGTTTTTTATGAAGCAAATTAAAGCAAAGCAGAGCAGAAGTGCAGAATTGGACAAAAGGTCTAGAATTAGATTAATGTGCTTAATTTGAAAGATAATCTAGAATTTGTAGATGTTATCTTCTCAGTTCAACTTTTGTTGTAATCCAAACATTTTTGTAAGGTGGTGAGCCTTCTTTCTTTTGAGCAGTGAGCTCTAGGTAGTGTGCTTGAATGCATGTGCATTCCTTTTCTTCATACTTTTAATAGAGTATAAATTGTGGATTGACCTCCACCGTGGTTTTTCCCCTGATAGGGTTTCCACATAAAAATCTTGGTGTTATGGTGTTTTGATTATTTCCTTCATGTGCTTGCATCTTTACTTTTGTTAAAATGTTGTAAATGGTTTAAGATCTAGAATAAAATATAAAAAATGTTGAACACTGATTCACCCCCTCTCTCAGTGTTCCTTGAGTCCAACAATTGGTATTGGAGCTTTGGTTCCTCTATAGAATTTTAACAGCTTGAGGTGGATCTTGGAATGCAATGGACTTTGGTGGTCTTAAACAAAAACTTTTGGTGGCACTTGATGATCTTGATCAGTCTAAAGCAAAAGTCATGAAATTGAAAGTAAATCTTGGAGAGTTTGAAAAATTCATTCAATCATTGAAGGATAAAATCAATGAGTCAAGAGAAAAGCGGAAGGAACTATGTGATCAACTGAAGCAAAAAGAAATTAAATGTTTGAAAGATGTTCACTTGAATTAGACCCTAAAAGAAAAAATTGAAGAATGTGAAAAGCTTGCTAGAGACAATGTTGCTCTAAAGCTTGAGATGGAATCTATGGCGATGAAGTGAACTAAGGAGAGTGAAGAAAGAAAGAAGAATGAGGAGAATCTGGCTCAGTCCTTAAAAGAAAAATATGAAGAATGCAATAGATTTGATAGTGAATTCATTTTGCTAGAGATTGAAGTGCAACAATCCAAAAGTAATGAACAAGAAATTGAAAGATAGATAGTTATTCTTAGAGATGAAATCATTACTGCAAATAAATACAAGGAGAAATTTAGGATCAGTTCTGCTAAGCTTGATGAGTTGACTAAAGGCTAGAATAATGCAAATGACAAGAGAGGTCTTGGATATGAGAAGGGAGAAAGCTCCAGATCTGAATATAAGGATTCCAAACAAAGAAATCAGATAAATAGAGGCAGAAGGTATCCGACAAAACAACCTAATGCTCAAAAGTTTAAGTGTCATTGCTTTTCTTGCAATAAATTTTCTCAC
Source organism: Sequoia sempervirens (assembly GCA_007258455.2). Taxonomy (NCBI): domain Eukaryota; kingdom Viridiplantae; phylum Streptophyta; class Pinopsida; order Cupressales; family Cupressaceae; genus Sequoia; species Sequoia sempervirens. Next base: position 53,530 of record VDFB02324476.1, on the reverse strand, counting down.
ATGGCTTCTCAGTGTAGAGGAAAAATGAAATCAAGCAAACCATCATTCTCAAGCCAGTGCTTTAATTGTGATAAGTTTGGTCACAAGTCAAGTGAATGCAAAAATATGATAAACAACTTTCATAGAAACATCAGATGCTATTTATGCAACAAATTTGGGCATATTGCTAATCAATGCAGATCAAAAGAAAATCAATGGAATGAATGGTCTAGATAGAGAAATCCTATGTGTTACAATTGCAACAAATTTTGTCACATTACAAGTTTTTGCAGGGACAAAAATATGGAAAAAAGAGGTCCAATATACAAAGGAAAAATTTCACAGAAAGATGATAAAGGAAAAGAAAAGGTAACTGTGGAAGAGATAAGAGATCAGATGAAGAAAACATGGGTAAGGAAGAGTGAATCTGATGAAGGAAATAAGCCCGCACCAGAAGCAGGTTCCAGTAATTCCTCCAGAAATTGATCTTAGGCCATCAACTTAGGGAAATTTTTTCAAGAAAAATCCTTTAATCCCCTATCAGGAGTTGGCACTGGAATGCAAAAAATTGTCAGTAATTGTGCAAGTGGTTTACAAATGTATCGGTGGTCACTTGTGTAGAAATTTGTAAAGTGGAATGTCCGCAGAAGAATTTTTCCATTGTTGTTTGAGAAAGCAGAAGTACCTGGGATGCCTAGGGAAAACATTTAATTCAACACGAAAAGAAAAATGTTGCAAATCAAAGGAATGGTAAATTTGGATGAATATAGTAGTGAGAAGATTAGGGATGTGAAAAATTTGTTTCCGGCCCATGAATTGAAATGGCTTGAAGGAGTGAAACACAAAAGTTTGGACATTTGGAGTGAATTTCCATATTTTGACAACACGGAAGTCATTAAGTTTATCTTGAATAGATTGAATGATGACATTCTAACTTTGGATAAACCCTATCTTATTTCGAAAGAGGTGATCA